>CAUDMG010000893.1:0-17888 GCA_958450375.1 Homarus gammarus | reverse complement strand
AATACGAAAGCATCGACGACTCCTTGATCTTTCATGTGGTACTTAATGTCGTCATTTGTCATCCCCTGAAATTCGTAGCTGTTAACTACAGCCTTACAGGTGTTGAGAAAAGTTGGGATATATGGTTCCACTGTTGTTGAATGAAAAGTTTTAAGATTCAAGGAGTCCCTCATTTGCTTAGCGTCTTTAACAGTAACTTGGAGTTCGCCTTTTCTTGTCTTTCGGACTTTCTCCACGTCCCCTATCTGATCCTTAATGGCCTTCTGTATGATGAATCCATTAATTTTGTCAAACGAGGTAGACGTGTCAATAGTCCGAAAGTGGATTACTCGGGCCTTCTCAGTTGATACTTGTATGTTTCGTCTTAGTTGTGTAGTTTGGTCGGTAGCCGTTACATTGTCTTGGTTTGTCGTTGGTCGTGGCAGTCGTGGGTCATGATTGGTCTCCCGCCTCTGCCTGTCCCTGCCTGGACGAGCAGAGGGGGGCTTGGTGTTTCCCCTCCCAGAGGGCATGGTTGGGGTGGCTGGGAACCACCCCTTGGGTACAGCTTTGTTTGTTTAATTACATATAAGATTTTGGTGCACTAAGGTTCTGTAAGGCCCTTAGTGCAAAAAAAAAATACTTTAACTGAAGGACGACCTCCGAACAGTGGTGTGCCTGCACGATCACAGACGTCACTGCTGGATTGGCCCAGGTTTTTCCCCGACCCCCACTGGAGACACACAATCCCACTCCGTGAGGTGTGCACCACTGGGGGGGCTCTAGCACGAATACTGAATTAAAAAAATTCAGCAGGTGCCTCGGCCAGGGTAAGTATTAGAAAAAATGAAGTAAGAGAGAAAGTCCTCCTACCACGTCAGGAAGGACAACAGTCAGCGCTTCCCTCGCAGTTTTGTGGGTCACTCACACTAACTGTGGGGAGGGAATGCTAATGTTGTCAATCCTGAGCGCTCGTGAGGTGTCAAAAATTGTAAGTGACAGAGCCACTTTTAAAATGAATTGGTGAATGGATGAATTCTTGTAATGCTTGGAATAGCAAGAACAAGTGCAAGTGCAATCGCACAAGATGCAGCGGGCTATGGCGAAGAAAAAACCGTTACAGAGCACAGTTCTCGCAAGAACGTCTGTCTCCTCCCGTGTCCAATCAGCCTCTGCAGAGAGCTCAAAGTCAAAGTTGTTGAGGGTTACTGGCCTCTTCGCCATTAGGCTATTTCGGCCTGAGCTGATGTCTTCTTTCTTCTTCTAATCTTGCTCTTCTTTCTTGCTACAACTAATCTGATGTTCTTGTTTCTTCTTTTCTTGTTATTCTTGTGTTCTTCTTGTTCTTGGTATTTTGGTTACTTCTTTCTTCTTGTTGTTTTATTTGGGATGAATTATGGTATGCATGAGTGATATGATGGTGAGTTACTGACAGACCAGATGAAATGGCTTGTCAGGTGACTAGTTTCTCTGTGATTTTTTTTTTTTTTTTTTTTTTTTTTTTTTTGTAGCCCGTGTCTTTTTGTTTGAATATGTGTTGGTGGGTGTCAGTTTAACTTGATAAATGTAGGTGTTGTATGTAATGATAAGGTTTGTGATGTGTTTCTCATGTTGTATGTTTTAATTTTTGTTTTATTCATTTTTATTTTCTTTAGGGCATGGTTACATACATATAATAAATATAAAAAGAGTATCTGCGTGTGTCAATCATAGCATGCCGATAAGATGGGTCTCCTTGAGGAAGGTTATTACAGCGTCACTTATGGTGACATCATCTTGCAATAGGTTGGGTACAGTCAGCACGAAGCCTTGCTCGGCAGCTAGGATCACCAGCTGCCGGCGCTCTGGTTCGTACTGGCTGCACTCGGTCAGAATATGTCTGATGGAGAGAATTTTGTTACAAGTGGCACAGATAGGTGGAAAGGAATTGTCAAGGTAGGCCCCTAGGTGGGTCAGATAGGTACAGTTCGGCCCAAGTCTGGCGAGAACGACCTCTTCCCTCCTATTCTTTCTATATGCTGAGGGCCAGTTACCTATGTTTGGCTTCCAGGTGTTGTGGAGATTTTACCTAGTCCATTCATGTTGCCACTTTCCAAATGTATATGTCTTCCCCAAGGAGAGACACGACTGAGTCTCCCAGGGCACATTAGTTGTCTCCCCGAGACCCACAGTCGCTCTTGCTAATCTGTCTGCCTGTTCATTGCCCCAAATGTTACAATGCTCAGGCACCCACACCAGCACAATATTCTTGGCACACTCATGTAGTTTATTAATAATGTTGCCCTGTATCTCATTGCTGGTAGTATCACCACCTTGAATTGCTTTAAGAGCTGACATGGAATCTGAAATGACAGCAACATCATTGACATTGCTTGTTAATGCAATGTCAATGGCTTTACTTATTGCGAACATTTCTGTAGAGAATATGGTTGTATGCCGCGACAGGCGGGAGCTCCACTCACCGTCTCTGCTCCAGATACCGGCTCCAACGTTGTCGTCAGTCTTGGACCCGTCGGTGTACACGTGAGTATAGGCGCTGAATCCTTTCAGAAATTGATAGAAAAGTTGCCTCAGGAGCTCAGGATGAAAGTCATTCTTCGTTCCCGGAAGCCACGATGTTTCCACATGGAGGTTGGGGTTCTCCCATGGTGGACACAACGGTGGAACGTATCTATCAACGTCTTCGAAATGGATACCAGCACCCTGGCACAAGGTCTGGAGGCGGACAACCGAGGACGGGGACCTACGCAGCTGCAGGAAACGGAATTTGGCAACAGCACACCAACCTGGGTGGCCTGTGCCGCGCTTCCTAGCCGCACTCAACCCGTACCTTAGCGTCAACATGTCCCTCCTGATGTGAAGTGGAGGGACGTGGGCCTCAACCTCTAGTTTACCTACACGTGTACACCTGTAGGCACCCAGACATAGACGAAGGCATCGGTTCTGTATTCTGGTTCGCTTTGCGAGTGTGGTGTCGCATGCCGAAGCATACAACTGGCATCCATAATCAAGTTTTGATCTGATCAGGGTCTTATACACCATTAATAAAGATTTCCTATCGGCACCCCATGTAGTACCTGATAAAACTTTCAGGATGTTTGTGACTTTAAGACATTTACTTTCAAGTTCGTTAATGTGGTTTTCCACGTTAATTTCCGGTCAAAATGAACACCAAGAAATTTTACTGAAGTCTGAAATTTAATAGGAGTATCATTTTATTTTAATACTGGATTTCTAATGTCACGTTTCCTTTTGAAGACTACTCCTACTGTCTTCTCAACTGAAAATCAAAATCCCCATTGTATTGCCCACTTTTCCGCGGCTTTTAGGCCGGCTTGCACCCTTTGTGCAGATAGCCTCTCAACTCGAGAGGAGCGCCAGATTGCGCAATCGTCAGCAAACAAGGAGAATTTGAGGTCACTCAAGCTGGGGGCTGGTGATAGGAAATCATTAATCATTATAAGAAATAATATTGGGGCCAAAATGCTGCCTTGTGGAACTCCATTTTCTAAAACAAATGTCTGACTTTACGTTACCTTTTAATTTGACGGAAAAAGTCCTGTTTTGCAAAAAATTACTAATGAAAATTGGCAAATTACCTCTCAGACCCAAGGCGTGGAGCTTCATCATGAGGCCAGTCCGCCATGTCATGTCGAAAGCTTTTTCTATGTCTAAAAATACTGCAATTAATGTTTCTTTACTGCAAAGAGCTTTTGAGATGTCAGTTTCAAGACTTATTAAATGATCTAGTGTGCTTCTACCTTGGCGGAAACCACACTGTCGATCATTCAATAAGTTGTTACTTTCCAAAAAATACATTAGTCTACGCTTTATCATATGTTCCATAACCTTAAACAGACACTTTATGAGCGAAATCGGACGGAATGAGTTGGTGTTGTTCGGGCATTTGTCCCTCTTCGGGATTTTTACGACATGGGCAAAGTGCCATGAGTTTGGAAACGTTCTGGACGTCCAGATCTCATTGTACACTTCTAGCAATTTGTCCAGGTTTCCCTGGTCAAGGTGCTTAATCATCTTGTATCGTATACCGTCAGGTCCAGGAGTAGAGCCCTTGCCCTTATAAATAGCAAAGGAAAGTTCCTCTGGGGAAAATGCTCGATTGTAGCCTTGTTCGTCCCCGTTCTCGAAGTCGAGATGCAAGCGCTCGGCACGATCACGGAACACGCCGAAGCGTGGATCATGATTGGTGGAGCTACTGGCATCTGCAAACTTCTGGCCTAGGGTGTTGGCAATGGCCTGGGGTTCGTCGAGAATCCGCCCTCCACTACTCACCTGTGGGATAAAACTCCTTCCTCCTTTGGATCTGACCCGGTTTATAGCGGACCATACCTCAGAGGAAGGGGTATCCTTGTTAATAGTGGAGACTAACGCCCGCCAAGACTCTCTCTTACACTCCCCGAGAACACTCCTAGCCTTGGCTCTAGCTTTTTTATATTCAATTAAGTTTACAAGTGATGGAATTCTATTGAATAAACGGCAACGCCTATTTCGCTCACAGACCACTCGTCGGCAGTCTGGTGTCCACCATGGAACTCCAGGCCTGTGAGTTTTTGCAGAAGTCTTAGGAATTGTTAAATCTGCAGCGTGTATTATAGCTTGTTGTATGTGTGTAATTTTGGTGTTAATGTCTTGTCCAATGGTGTCTATACGAAAGGCTCCTGAGTAGGCCCTCCAGTAGGGTGTGTCAATTTAGGGGGTGAACTGGCTAAATTGAAAATCGAGTAATTTGGTAGCAATTTATTGTAGTCTTTAAGCTTGCAAAACAATATTCTGGCATAAATTTTTTTTTTATAATAAGTCCTACCTACATCAAATGGATTTTTAAATGTACATATTTGTGAATTTATAACATAACCAGCGTTTGCACACATGTTACTGTTTCAAGTTTCAAATTATTATATTTTATTATCCGTAGTCTATTTGAAAGTAACCAATGCCTTCATACTCTCTTTGCTTTGGTTTCTTGTCATCAGTAGTCTGCTTGCTATTTGTGGTTTGATGTAACCTTCTCGCCTCTCGTGGCTGTAAACATGGCCCGCTGCTTCTGTGACCATTTTCACACATCTCTCCACACTTTGAGTGTGGGAAGGCCACTTCGGCACCTGCATTGGAGTCTCTTTAAGGTTTCTCAATTCTTGGCTAGTTAGACTTGTTGTCAATGGTGGCTCTAAGACTTCCAAACTCAAGTCAACCAATTCTGACAATTTGGTGGCATTGACGTTTATTGGGGGAACTTTTCTTGAATGAAACGAACAGTCTCCCAACTGGTCGTCATCTATTAGCGTTCCTCTAATCTTTAGAATGATTTCTACAGCCTCGGTTCGGAGATTGGTACATTGACTGCAAAGCATTGCTTGCAAAACTGCTTCTGATCGAGCATACCAAGCGGACCTTCTTGCCACAGGTAACACGATGTCCCTCACTACCTTCCTCTGTGTTCTTACTAGCTGCAATTGAAACAAAAGGTGATTGGGCCCATCCACCCACATAGGATTAAGTTTCACACTAAACCACTGGGGAAGATAAACTCCAATAATAAATTCAACAATTAACCTCAAATTCTTCAGCACTTTGCCCTTCAATTCGTGTTTGGAAATCCAAATCCTGCAGAAACGAAGAGCTGTAGTTAACCAACGGCTGTGACTGACAGGTCCAATCTCCAAGAGAGCGAATGACTGAGGCACTTCTCCTGATCTTATTGCTTGGGCAATACGATAAGCATAGGATTGATCTGTGCTGAGATCTTTGATGACTCCTTCAGACAACGCCGGAAGGGGAGGGCCAACTTCGACCTTTGGAAAGGTTGTATTTATTTCTAGTTGTGTTGCTTCATCCAGCATGATGCCAAGGGGACCTGACCACTTGTTGTTGCTCTTTGTAGGACCATCAAGTTCCTGGATGAGATGACGAAGAGGTAGCTCGCCTGTATGTAAATCACATACAATCCAAACAAGTCTTCTTCCTAGTTTTTTCTCTAAATGTGTCATTACACCCCCCTGCCATCCGGTGTTCACTGCAGTTGAGTCTCCACCAACAGCCTGCAGTGAACTGCCAAGTCCTCTCTCCTGAACCCAACATAAAATATGATCAGCAATGACCTCTGCATGTTTCTTCCCTTCTACTTCAGTTTCGGGAGCAAAGTGAAACAAAAACCGACCACCAGGCTCAGAACAGACAGAGTAGTGTTCTTCTTTGATGAGACCTGGAAACTTTCTGTTCACTCCCTCTACTTCTAGCAAAACTTTTGTGTCATCTATTCTTCCATCAAACAAAAGACAGGAGAGCCCTCCCTCGCTTAAATCTTTTTCATGCTGATCAGATATTTCCTTCATTATTTTTTCTTGTGCTCTTCTAATTTTATTATGATTTATCACGAAAGATACATCCTCTCGGCTGATGAGGCCTGCATCTATCCAAGCGGCAGTTGCAATTTCTGCAGCCTAACGAAGTCCAGCATGGTGGCGAATACTAGCTAAAGCAATGTTTGAAATATTTCTTGTGTTGTATTTCATTTTCTTTGGTAAAGGTTCAGATGGCTCTTTGGAACTATCATCTGATGTTGCTTCCTGTTCATCAGAAGAACTATCAAAGAAGTGATAAACATCTTGACACAGCTCTTCCTCTCTTTGGATGGCTTCTTCACTCTTCATTTTCTTCTTTTGTTCCCTCTCTCGGATTTGTTCTCTCTTCTTGGCATTAGCAATCTGCTTCTTTGTTTCTGAATAATCTATTGAACCCATTTGCATACTTCCTTGGCCTTCTGCCTTTGTCCTCTGTGCCTTTATAAATTCAAGCTCTAAAACAGGGATCTTCTTTTCACGAGGACAACCACAATCAATGTGGGAATTATTTTCTCTCTTACCTGAGTGAGAACAGTTGGATTCAGAACATAATTGTATGGAGCACTTGCAGGTCAAAATGTCAAACAGAGTATCAAGTGTGTGCAGAAATTCATTTTTCCTGGCCAAGTTTCCTTTACCAAGTGATGTTTCAACTGCTTTGTGCCATAATTTCGTTAGTTTTAGCTCAATAGTTCGACACTGATTAATCACAGGTGGTTTGAATAGTGCATTAGCTTTTGTCCATTGATGCAGAAGAGGGACTATCATGTCATTTATGAGTTCTTTATCTGTATAGTTCCTTCTGTCCTTTGCATTTTTTTCTCGAAGGAGTAACCCTAATCTTAGCATGTCTCTCACTGTTGGAAGTTCTGATACAGGAAGCTCCTTCCCTTTACCAACTAACAGGCTCAAGTGGGTTGACAACTGACTTCTTGTCTTCAATTTTGACATCTTCACACTATCTGACAAATAGAAAAATATTTCAATGTTTCATAATTCAATTGTTGTTTCAAAAAATATCAATTTGTTTATCAAAAATGCTGTAACAGAAATAACATAATATTTTCTTAGAACATAATGTTTTATACAATGATATAAGTAACTGCAACAATCAATATGCCCTACTTACAATAATTATAATGTAGAATTCGTCTGGTAGAGTAGGTGCAAGTGCAATGAGAGCAAACCACCGTCTATGATATCTAGAAGGAGAGTGAGCCGGGCGCCTTATCCTCACGCTTGGTACAAGTCAAAACAAGAATTAAGCTGTCCCACACGGAGAGCCTGTTCATGTTCATGTTCTGACATGCATATTGTACACAAGCTATAGAACCATAAAATACTCCATAATCCATATGCTTACATGAGATTAGTTAATATCAAGTGAATAATTCTAATCAAGTCTCATTAATTTGTTGAAATACTGATATTTGAAACTTTAAGGTATAATTGATGTAGGTGAGGGTTATTTCAATTCATTTTTGTTTGCTAATCTCAAGTTTAGACATAAAGAGGCACAATATTTTGACTACCAAATTTGATTTTTAACATGTTGACAAAATTGACACACCCTACCCTCCAGTCTGCTTTCCTAAGGTTGTAGCGCACCTCGGGAGTAGCCGTTGGGGCGCCACACTCATAAGAAATGCAGATCGGAAAATGGTCGCTACCCAGAGAGTCGTCGTATGTAGAAAATTTACAATCTAATAGCAAGGCAGCATCAACTATAGAAAGATCTATAGCTGACGCTGTGCCAAATCGTTCGTCCACTCGAGTCGCACTACCGTCATTCAGAAGAGACAAGTTGGAGTTGAAGATAGCTGCAGCCACCTGCTCTCCCCTCCCGTCACTCCGGACACTGCCCCACCGCAAATGGCGAGCATTGAGGTCGCCGAGGATCATTTTCTTTCCTGGCAGTTGGTTAAAAAGCTCCTCAAGCTCACCATCAACAATGAGCCCGCCCGGAGGACAGTATAGTGAACAGATGGCAACATAGCCAGTCCGAATCTTAACTCTGCACGCCACAGCCTGCAGGTTCACGTTCAGACTGACTCTTTGCTGGGCGAATGAACTCCGTACGTATAGGGCTACCCCCCTTAGGTTGTCTCCCCTGTAGGACGTGTAGTTGTCAAATACAGGTGGGTCGTCGTGACCCGCAAGTAGCGTCTCTTGTAGGCAAAAAACGTCCGGCCGGAATAATGACATTAGTAAATGAAATTGAGCATTTTTATTCCTAGCACCTCTGCAATTCCACTGGATGATACTGAATTTTAAATCTGAGAGTTGATATGGTCAGCGTTTTGGGCTTTATTTATCTTTCCTCTTGTATTTGGGGGGGAAAGAGGTCCCGGGGAAGGATCCCCCGCATCAGATGAACAGTCTCCCGGCTCCGAAAAGCCAGTACTCTGCTCGGGAGGGGCTCCTTGCCCCTGGGGTGTTTCAAGAAAGCGAAACATCGGTTGTGGTGGTGAGTCTCTTCTCAAGTTTTCTTTCGAAAGCGTTCTCCTCAATACGTTGGGGTATGTAATGTCGCGAGTCTGTGTGGGTTTTGGGGTCAGGTATAGCTTGTTGTTAGTTTCGGTCTCGTTATTAGTCATAGTTGTCTTTGTATTCTCGTCTTTGGCGTCTGTGGTTGGATAACCGGTGATTGTGGAGTCAGTCTGTGTTGCAATGGTCCTGGTCTCAGTCTGCGTTCCAGTGGTGCACATTTTGGGAGGAGAGGTATTTTTGGATACAGCGGATGCAAAGGACATTCCAGGTGTTGGTGTCAGCAAGGACATCTCCACCTGCCTCTTAGCCTCCTTGTAGTCCAAATTGTTCTCTGCTCTCACCTTACCGATCTCATACTCCCTCAGGTAGGAAGGGCACTTCCTGTCTGAGGCATCATGCTGACCGGAACAGTGGTAGCATTATTCCTCCGTTTGTGTACAGTCTTCGTCCCTGTGTCCGGTCTGAGCACATTTGGAGCATACCTGGGTGTTACGGCAGGCCTTACCAGTGTGTCCAAACCTTTGGCAGTTAAAACAACGCATTGGGAATGGAATGTATGTTTTGGTCTGGACCCTCTCATATCCTACCAAGACATGAGTGGGCCTAACAAGTCCGTCAAAAGTGAGTACAGCTGTAGTCGATCGTTTACGTTCACCGTCTGTGGTCTTCCTATTAAATACGAAAGCATCGACGTCTCCTTGATCTTTCATGTGGTACGTAATTTCGTCATTTGTCATCCCCTGAAATTCGTAGCTGTTAACTACAGCCTTACAGGTGTTGAGAAATGCTGGGATATATGGTTCCACTGTTGTTGTATGAAAAGTTTTAAGATTCAAGGCGTCCCTCATTTGCTGTGCGTCTTTAACGGTAACTTGGAGTTCGCCTTTTCTTGTCTTTCGGACTTTCTCCACTTCCCCTATCTGATCCTTAATGGCCTTCTGTATGATGAATCCATTAATTTTGTCAAACGAGGTAGACGTGTTAATAGTCCGAAAGTGGATTACTCGGGCCTTCTCAGTTGATACTTGTATGTGTCGTCTTTGTTGTGTAGTTTCGTCGGTGGCCGTTACATTGTCTGAGTTTGTCGTTGGTCGTGGCAGTCGTGGGTCATGATTGGTCTCCCGCCTCTGCCTGTCCCTGCCTGGACGAGCAGAGGGGGGGCTTGGTGCTTCCCCTCCCAGAGGGCATGGTTGGGGTGGCTGGGAACCACCCCTTGGGTACAGCTTTGGTTGTTTAATTTACATATATGATTTTGGTGCACTAAGGTTATGCAAGGCCCTTAGTGCAAAAAAAACAAAATACTTTTACTGAAGGACGACCCCCGAACAGTGGTGTGCCTGCACGATCACAGACGTCACTGCTGGATTGGCCCAGGTTTTTCCCCGAACCCCACTGGAGACACACAATCCCACTCCGTGAGGTGTGCACCACTGGGGGGGCTCTAGCACGAATACTGAATTAAAAAAATTCAGCAGGTGCCTCGGCCAGGGTAAGTATTAGAAAAAATGAAGTAAGAGAGAAAGCCCTCCTACCACGTCAGGAAGGACAACAGTTAACGCTTCCCTCGCAGTTGTGTGGGTCACTCACACTAACTGTGGGGAGGGAATGCTAAGGTTGTCAATCCTGAGCGCTCGTGAGGTGTCAAAAATTGTAAGTGACAGAGCCACTTTTAAAATGAATTGGTGAATGGATGAATTCTTGTAATGCTTGGAATAACAAGAACAAGTGCAATCGCACAAGATGCAGCGGGCTATGGCGAAGAAAAAACCGTTACAGAATACTGTTCTCGCAAGAACGTCTGTCTCCTCCCGTGTCCAATCAGCCTCAAAGTCAAAGTTGTTGGAGATTACTGGCCTCTTCGCCGTTAGGCTATTTCGGCCGAAGCTGATTGGTTGGACTTCTTTCTTTTCTTGTTTCTTCTTTTACTTTTCATTTTCCATTCTTCTTCTTGTTCTTCGTCTTCTTCTTTTTGGTCTTCTTCTTTCTGGTCTTCTGTTACGATATTCTCGTACACATCAATAATCGATGTCAAAGATTGTGTAATGTTATCGGGTTCTTGGTTGTTCTTGTCTTGGTTGTTCTTGACTTGGATGTTCTTGGCTTGGTTGTTGTTGTCTTGTTTGTTCTTTTCTTGATTTTTGACTACAAGGAGGGCCTCCTTGTAGGTTAATTTTTCTTTAGCCCGCAGCTTGGCCACCCTGCACTCCTCCCTCCACTTGGGACAGTCCCGGTCGGAGGAGGAGTGAGGGCCACCACAAGCTGCGCACTTCTTCGCGGCCGCCTGTCAGTCAGCGTCAATGTGGCCGGGTGTCCCGCAGCTCGAACACACCTCCCGAGCACGACACTTCCGCGCCAGATGGCCATACTTCTGGCATTTGTAGCAGCGAGTGGGTTTTTGCTGGTATGGTTTAACTGGGATTTTCTCCCAACCCAGTAAAACAGAGCTTGGAAGTTCCATAGGGAGAGCAATCAGGGCAGCTGTGCTGGTTAGTTTCTTAACTAGACAGAGCTCATCTCCGATCAGCTCATCAAGTTCTTCTTCTTCGAGATGTTCAATTTCTTTGTGGGAGATGACTCCCAAAACCGAGTTGTCTATAAAGGAGTATACAAGTTTGATCTTGATTCCGTTTATTTCTTTAATTTTTCTTAATTGCTTGGCCCCTCCCCAATCCGCGAAGGTGACGTTAAGGTAACCGCTGTCATGGCGGACGACCCTTGTCACCCCCGTGATTCCCGAGGAGTCAAAAAACTTCCTCAGGACAAGGAGGTTTAGTTCTTTACGCGAAGGGTGCTTGAGCGGGACAAGTCTAACGACCTTCGCCTGGTCAAAGGTGAACATGGTCACGTGGTACCTCGGGAGGAAGGAGCGTGGAGCCGGGAGAACCTACCTCGCCGAGGTTCAGTTCTCAAGTGGAGAGAGCTTGTCAAAGTTGTTGGAGATTACTGGCCTCTTCGCCGTTAGGCTATTACGGCCGAAGCTGATTGGTTGGACTTCTTTGTTTTCTTGTTTCTTCTTTTACTTTTCATTTTCCATTCTTCTTCTTGTTCTTCGTCTTCTTCTTTTTGGTCTTCTTCTTTCTGGTCTTCTGTTAGGTTATTCTCGTACACATCAATAGGCGATGTTACAGATAGTGTAAGGATATCGGGTTCTTGGTTGTTCTTGTCTTGGTTGTTCTTGTCTTGGTTGTTTTTGTCTTGGTTGTTTTTGTCTTGGTTGTTTTTGTCTTGGTTGTTCTTGTCTTGGTTGTTCCTGTCTTGGTTTTTCGTTTCTTGATTTTTCACTACAAGGAGGTCCTCCTTGTAGCTCAATTTTTCTTTAGCCTGCAGCTTGGCCACCCTGCACTCCTCCCTCCACTTGGGACACTCCCGGTCGGAGGAGGAGTGAGGGCCACTACAAGCTGCGCACTTCTTCGCGGCCGCCTGGCAGTCAGCGTCAATGTGGCCGGGTGTCCCGCAGCTCGAACACACCTCCCGAGCACGACACTTCCTCGCCAGATGGCCATACTTCTGGCATTTGTAACAGCGAGTGGGTCTTTGATAGTACGGTTTTACTGGGATTTTCTCCCAGCCCAGTAAAACGGAGCTAGGAAGTGTCTTTGGGAAGCCAACCATGGCAGCTGTGTTGGTCAGCTTCTTAACACATGAGATGCCATTTCCGAGCAGCTCAAAAATTTCCTCTTCATCGAGGTATTCGATTTCAGAGTGGGAGATGACTCCCATAATCGAGTTGTCCACAAAGGAGTATGCAAGTTTGATCTTGATTCCATTGATTTCTTTAATATGACTTAATTGCTTGGCCCCTCCCCAATCCGCGAAGGTGACGTTAAGGTAACCGCTGTCATGGCGGACGACCCTTGTCACCTCCGTGATTCCCGAGGAGTCAAAAAACTTCCTCAGGACAAGGAGGTTTAGTTCTTTGCGCGAAGGGTGCTTGCGCGGGACAAATCTAACGACCTTCGCCTGATCAAAGGTGAACATGGTCTCACGGTACCTAGGGAGCAGGGAGAACCTACCTCGCCGAGGTTCAGTTCTCAAGTGAGAGAGCTCAAAGTCAAAGTTGTTGAGGGTTACTGGCCTCTTCGCCATTAGGCTATTTCAGCTGGAGCTGATGTCTTCTTTCTTCTTCTAATCTTGGTCTTCTTTCTTGCTACAACTAATCTGATGTTCTTGTTTCTTCTTTTCTTGTTATTCTTGTGTTCTTCTTGTTCTTGGTATTTTGGTTACTTCTTTCTTCTTGTTGTTTTATTTGGGATGAATTATGGTATGCATGAGTGATATGATGGTGAGTTACTGACAGACCAGATGAAATGGCTTGTCAGGTGACTTAGTTTCTCTGTGATTTATTTTTTTTATTTTTTTTTTATTTATTTTTTTTTATTTGGTCTCTTGTAGCCCGTGTCTTTTTGTTTGAATATGTGTTGGTGGGTGTCAGTTTAACTTGATAAATGTAGGTGTTGTATGTAATGATAAGGTTTGTGATGTGTTTCTCATGTTGTATGTTTTAATTTTGGTTTTATTCATTTTTATTTTCTTTAGGGCATGGTTGCATACATATAATAAATATAAAAAGAATTCATGCGTGTGTCAATCATAGCATGCCGATAAGATGGGTCTCCTTGAGGAAGGTTATTACAGCGTCACTTATGGTGACATCATCTTGCAATAGGTTGGGTACTGTCAGCACGAAGCCTTGCTCGGCAGCTAGGATCACCAGCTGCCGGCGCTCTGGTTCGTACTGGCTGCACTCAGTCAGAATATGTCTGATGGAGAGAATTAGGTTACAAGTGGCACAGATAGGTGGAAAGGAATTGTCAAGGTAGGCCCCTAGGTGGGTCAGATAGGTACAGTTCAGCCTTAGTCTTGCGAGAACGACCTCTTCCCTCCTATTCTTTCTATATGCTGAGGGCCAGTTTCCTATGTTAGGCTTCCAGGTGTTGTGGAGATTTAACCTAGTCCATTCAAGTTGCCACTTTCCAATTGTATATGTCTTCCCCAAGGAGAGACACGACTGAGTCTCCCAGGGCACATTAGTTGTCTCCCCGAGACCCACAGTCGCTCTTGCTAATCTGTCTGCCTGTTCATTGCCCCAAATGTTACAATGCCCAGGCACCCACACCAGCACAATATTGTTGGCACACTCATGTAATTTATTAATAATGTTGCCCTGTATCTCATTGCTGGTAGTATCACCACCTTGAATTGCTTTAAGAGCTGATATGGAATCTGAAATGACAGCAACATCATTGACATTGCTTGTTATTGCAATGTCAATGGCTCTACTTATTGCGAACATTTCTGCAGAGAATATGGTTGTATGCCGCGGCAGGCGGGAGCTCCACTCCCCGTCTCTGCTCCTGATACCGGCTCCAACGTTGTCGTCAGTCTTGGACCCGTAGGTGTACACGTGAGTATAGGCGCTGAATCTTTCAAGAAATTGATAGAAAAGTTGCCTCAGGAGCTCAGGATGAAAGTCATTCTTTGCTCCCGGAAGCCACGATGTTTCCACATGGAAGTTGAGGTTCTCCCATGGCGGACACAACGGTGGAACGTATTTATCAACGTCTTCGAAATGGATACCAGCACCCTGGCACAAGGTCTAGAGGCGGACAACCGAGGACGGGGACCTACTCAGCTGCAGGAAACGGAATTTAGCAACACCACACCAACCTGGGTGGCCTGTGCCGCGCTTCCTAGCCGCACTCAACCCGTACCTTAGCGTCAACATGTCCCTCCTGATGTGAAGTGGAGGGACGTGGGCCTCAACCTCTAGTTTACCTACACGTGTACACCTGTAAGCACCCAGACATAGACGAAGGCATCGGTTCTGTATTCTGGTTAGCTTTGCGAGTGTGGTGTCGCATGCCGAAGCATACAACTGGCATCCATAATCAAGTTTTGATCTGATCAGGGTCTTATACACCATTAATAAAGATTTCCTATCGGCTCCCCATGTAGTACCTGATAAAACTTTCAGGATGTTTGTGACTTTAAGACATTTACTTTCAAGTTCGTTAATGTGGTTTTTCCACGTTAATTTCAGGTCAAAATGAACACCAAGAAATTTTACTGAAGTCTGAAATTTAATAGGAGTATCATTTAATTTTAATACTGGATTTCTAATGTCACGTTTCTTAGTGAAGACTACTCCTACTGTCTTCTCAACTGAAAACCTAAATCCCCATTGTATTGCCCACTGTTCCGCGGCTTTTAGGCCGGCTTGCACCCTTTGTGCAGATAGCCCCTCAACTCGAGAGGAGCGCCAGATTGCGCAATCGTCAGCAAACAAGGAGAATTTGAGGTCACTCAAGCTGGGGGCTGGTGATAGGAAATCATTAATCATTATAAGAAATAATATTGGGCCCAAAACGCTGCCTTGTGGAACTCCATTTTCTAAGACAAATGTGTCTGACTTTACGTTACCTTTTAATTTGACGGAAAAAGTCCTGTCTTGCAAAAAATTACTAATGAAAATTGGCAAATTACCTCTCAGACCCAAGGCGTGGAGCTTCATCATGAGGCCAGTCCGCCATGTCATGTCGAAAGCTTTTTCTATGTCTAAGAATACTGCAATTAATGTTTCTTTACTGCAAAGAGCTTTTTGAGATGTCAGTTTCAAGACTTATTAAATGATCTAGTGTGCTTCTGCCTTGGCGGAAACCACACTGTCGATCATTCAATAAGTTGTTACTTTCCAAAAAATACATTAGTCTACGCTTTATCATACGTTCCATGACCTTACACAGACAGTTTGTGAGCGAAATCGGACGGAATGAGTTGGTGTTGTTCGGGCATTTGTCCCTCTTCGGGATCGGTACGACATGGGCAAAGTGCCATGAGTTTGGAAACGTTCTGGACGTCCAGATCTCATTGTACACTTCTAGCAATTTGTCCAGGTTTCCCTGGTCAAGGTGCTTAATCATCTCGTATCGTATACCGTCAGGTCCAGGAGTAGAGCCCTTGCCCTTATTAATAGCAAAGGAAAGTTCCTCTGGGGAAAATGCTCGATTGTAGCCCTGTTCGTCCCCGAAGTCGAGATGCAAGAGCTCGGCACGATCACGGAACACGCCGAAGCGTGGATCATGATTGGTGGAGCTACTGGCATCTGCAAACTTCTGGCCTAGGGTGTTGGCAATGGCCTGGGGTTCATCGAGAATCCGCCCTCCACTACTCACCTGTGGGATAAAACTCCTTCCTCCTTTGGATCTGACCCGGTTTATAGCCGACCATACCTCAGAGGAAGGGGTATCCTTGTTAATAGTGGAGACGAACGCCCGCCAAGACTCTCTCTTACACTCCCTGAGAACCCGCCTAGCCTTGGCTCTAGCTTTTTTATATTCAATTAAGTTTACAAGTGATGGAATTCTATTGAATAAACGGCAACGCCTATTTCGCTCACAGACCACTCGTCGGCAGTCTGGTGTCCACCATGGAACTCCAGGCCTGTGGGTTTTTGCAGAAGTCTTAGGAATTGTTAAATCTGCTGTGTGTATTATAGCTTGTTGTATGTTTGTAATTTTGGTGTTGATGTCTTGTCCAATGGTGTCTATACGAACGGCTTCTGAGTAGGCCCTCCAGTCTGCTTTCCCAAGGTTGTAGCGCACCTCGGGAGTAGCCGTTGGGGCGCCACAGTCATAAGAAATGCAGATCGGAAATTGGTCGCTACCCAGAGAGTCGTCGTATGTAGAAAATTTACAATCTAATAGCGAGGCAGCATCAACTATAGAAAGATCTATAGCTGACGCTGTGCCAAATCGTTCGTCCACTCGAGTCGCACTACCGTCATTCAGAAGAGACAAGTTGGAGTTGAGGATAGCTGCAGCCACCTGCTCGCCCCTCCCGTCACTCCGGACACTGCCCCACCGCAAATGGCGAGCATTGAGGTCGCCGAGGATCATTTTCTATCCTGGCAGTTGGTTAAATAGCTCCTTAAGCTCACCATCGTCAATGAGCCCGCCCGGAAGACAGTATAGTGAACAGATGGCAACATAGCCAGTCCGAATCTTAACTCTGCACGCCACAGCCTGCAGGTTCACGTTCAGATTGACTCTTTGCTGGGCGAATGAACTCCGAATGTATAGGGCTACCCCTCTTAGGTTGTCTCCCCTGTAGGACGTGTAGTTGTCAAATACAGGTGGGTCGTCGTGACCCGCAAGTAGCGTCTCTTGTAGGCAAAAAACGTCCGGCCGGAATAATGACATTAGTAAATGAAATTGAGCATTTTTATTCCTAGCACCTCTGCAATTCCACTGGATGATACTGATATTTTAGTCTGAGAGTTGATATGGTCAGCGTTTTGGGCTTTATATTTCTTTCCTCTTGTATGTGGGGGGGGGAAAATGTTCCAGGGAAGGATCCCCCGCATCAGATGAGCAGTCTTCCGGCTCCAAAGAGCCAGTACTCTGCTCGGCAGGGGCTTCCTGCCCCAGGAGTGTTTCAAGAAAGTGAAACATCGGTTGTGATGATGAGTCCCTTGTCATGTTTTCTTTCGAAAGCGATCTCCTCATTACATTGGGGTATGTAACGTTGAGTGTCTGTTTGGGTTTTGTGGTCAGGGATGACGTGTTTTTGGTTTCGGTCTCGTTATTAGTCATAGCTGTCTTTGTGTTCTCGTCTTTGGCGTCTGAGGTTGAATAACCGGTGATTGTGGAGTCAGTCTGTGTTGCGATGGTCCTGGTCTCAGTTTGCATTCCAGTGGTGCACATTTTGGGATGTGAGGTATTTTTGGATACAGCGGATGCAAAGGACATTCCTGGTGTTGGTGTCTGCAAGGACATCTCCACCTGCCTCTTAGCCTCCTTGTAGTCCAAATTGTTCTCTGCTCTCACCTTACTGATCTCATACTCCCTCAGGTAGGAAGGGCACTTCCTGTCTGAGGCAGTATGCTGACCCGAACAGTGGTAGCATTTTTCCTCCGTTTGTGTACAGTCATCGTCCCTGTGTCTGGTCTGAGCACATTTGGAGCATACCTGGGTGTTACGGCAGGCCTTACCAGTGTGTCCAAACCTTTGGCAGTTAAAACAACGCATTGGGAATGGAATGTATGTTTTGGTCTGGACC
>CAUDMG010000892.1:447500-464982 GCA_958450375.1 Homarus gammarus | reverse complement strand
ATTGTTGACAAAAGCTTAATTAAGAAGAGGGGATTCTGTTAAGTATGTATGAGGTGTTCTGGCACATTAAGCTTTTTTACGCTCCTCCCTCTTTTGTTTTTTGTAACTTGATTGGCTGTCAAGGAGTATTTTGTGGTCCTTTTGTTATGTTAGTGGTAGTGCTATTTTAGGTGTCAATTTAGCTGTTTTGCTATGAGTATGAGCTTGTCTTTGTCCTTCCGTCGGTTTTTTGCTACTTGTTATTTCTTGCATCGCGCGTTCTTAGCGATATGCCTAGCTACTCTGTAGGATGATTCGTTTCGCTTTTTCTGCTTTCAGCCCTATCGTCTGTAGTGTCGTATTAGTAGTCCGGAGTAGAGGTGTTATATGAAGTTTTCTTTTTGATTGTTGCATAGATGCGGGTACCTAGCAAGCGTGCTGTTTCTTGTGGGTTTCAGTTATGCGATTGTTTTTTATAACGTAACCAGTGTAGTATGTATTAGTTCTTAGTCTGCTTCGTAGTATGTAAATTAGATAGAAGTCTGCTGCGGCCTTGTAGTAATTTAAATAAACGAGTAGCCCTAGTGATCTGTTAAAGTGTAGTTTAAGTAGATTGGGTCGATCAAGTTAGGGTCTATTTATTTGCGCATGAATGTGTGATCGTTTAAAGTCTGTTCTAGCAGTTTTTGATACTTGGATTAGTAGTCTTAGCCTATCAACAATGTGATAATCTGAGTGGATTTTCTTTAGAACTAGGACGCAAAGTGATGAGTGAGTAAGTCTTAGTCCTTTCTCGTACTCAAGAAACTGGGTTTATGCGTAGCAAAGACTTCAGCCAAAGTTAATTTGTAGGCAGCTGGTCAGTTTCTCCTGGGATGTGTTTTTGATCGTATAGTACAGTTTCTGTTAAGGAAGCTTAAAAGTAGTTTGTGTAAAAGTTAGGCCCCGAGCTGTTTGTGGTATTTTAAGGTGGTTATGTAATTTGAATAAAGTGCGTATCTAGAAGATAGCTAGAATACAAAGAGTATTGGTTTAGTATAAGCAGTATAGATTCGGTTCACTGTCTGCAGTAGTCGAGATTAAGTCTTTAAGTTTAGTTTAATTTTTAATAACGCAACTGTTGAAGTTCTTGTATAGTTCTAAGTAGGGTTTTTCGGTAAGCTTTATGATGATTACTAATGCGTCAAAGTTAAGAGTTTAATCTTGCTTTAAGTAGGAAGTAGAAGATTCCAGTGTTACGTTGTATATATGTTTAGGTTTTTACTAGCGTGTGTGTAGGTTGTTTAGGAAAGTTTATTACAGTGTATACGAAGGTTGTAAGTACTAGTGAATTTTTTCGCTTAACTTTATCTTTGACAGGTTGGTTTAGCCTCTGGGGGTTTTCTGAGAGATTTGCACGTCGTTTATTCTACAAAGTTGTAGTATAGTTTTTAAAGAGATATGGGATTGGATTATGTCTGGATTCGCATTGGTATTGTAATTGAGAGACGGAGTTTGTAATATGGGTAATACTACGAAGGTTACATAGCATGCTATGTTGTTCCGTATAGATCATTTGGGTCTTGTGTGCAATAGCTTCTTTACGGTCATGTCGGTAGGTGTACAGCTAAGTGTCAGCGCCATTGGATCACATGTAAGTTTAGTGGTGTAAGTTGAAAGATTGGATTGTAATAGATGGATGTTTCCCTGTGTATTTTTAAGGGTTTTAAGAGTTAGAATGTTGTTGAAGTTTATAGTTTTGGAAGTTTTAGAAGTTTTTTTGGTATAGGAATTTTAAGGGTTTTCTAGGAGAATTTGTGTCGTGTTTGTAGGATTTTATTTTTAAGTTTAGCGGTTGTAAGTAAAGTTTATTTTATGTTATTTTAAGTAAGTGTTAAGTTTGGTTTAGGTTGTAGTGTGTTTTATAGTTTAAATAAAGTGTTGTTTTTTTTTTGAGTTTTTAGTTTTTGTTTGGTGCTGTTTAGTTTGTTTTTTTTTTTTTTTATAGTGTTGTAGGATAAAGTCTGTTACCTAGCTTTTTAGTGTGAAAAGTTATGTTGTAATTAGCTAGTTATGTTGTTTGTTATTATGTCAAGATTTAAGGACAGAGAATTAGAGAGGAAAGTTTTGTTTAAGAAGTTTTATAGATTGTCGTTCGTTGTAGTCAAGAGTAAATTATGATAGTTCTCTGTTAGTGCCCTAAGTACAGTAGGTTCTGCATGACTCATTTTTCGTGTAGTAGCTGATACATATCTAGTTAGTATTATCTGGCCGCTTGGTAGTAAAGGGATTATAAGTGGTGGTGAGTTATAGCAAAAGCTAGTGAAATTTTGTCTAGAGGATATAGTGATTTATCTTTTGCGAAATGGGTAGATTTGTGGTAAGGTTATTATTTTACCATTTTGTAGTGTTGTTGTTAGGACTGATGTTGTGTTTAGAGATCTTTGTCAGTTTGGTTCCTTCGGTGTTCACACGGATTTGCGTGGTGTCTCGTTCCAATATGATTAAGTTAAATTAATTCGTCTGTTGTAAGTAGCTGTGTAATTCTAGAAAGTCTTAGTTGCACTTAAGGTATTAGATTACCCATTTGCGAAGAGGCTGTAGTTAGAAGTGAATTTAAGTTCGAATACTTAAAGTATGGTTTTGGCTTTCGCTAATTGAGAGTCGAAAAGCATATTTTAGTGGGTGTAAGAGAAGGTCCATTCTTAGAGGTAGTTGAGGATGTTGGTTTAGGTTGTTAGGTCTAAGTATATTTTAGGTTTGTTTGTGGGGTGTATTGAGTGGTGTACGTAGTTTTTGAAAGGAGTAAGTTTTTTTTATAGTTAGTTTTAAGTGTAGGTTTGTTAGTTGTGTTTAGTTTTTTTAGTTTTGGAGGTGAAGGTGATTATAGAAGGGTTTTTCCTCCGTTGGTAGTTGTGAAGTCTTAGTTAAGTTTAAGTGTAAAATTTTTGTGTATGTGTGTGTAAGTTTATTGTTAAACATGTGTTAGTAATGGTTGTAATTTAGTTGTGCGATTTCTTAGGTGTTTAGTAAAGTGTGATGGTTAGAGTAGTAAGTATGTCAAGTAATGTATGATTTGTATTTTCTTAAGGTGGTTTACTAAGTGTGTGTTTGTTAGTGTGCTAAGTAGTAGTTTATGTTCGATTTTTGTTTGTAGTTGCAAACGTTTGTAAGTTGATCGACTGTTGATTTTTCAGGTGGTGTTGTGTGTTTTTGTTGTTTTCTGAGATTGTTTTAGTTATGTCATTTTGCTTGTTAGTTTGTGAGGATCCGTTTCGTTTTTCGGACTTTTTTGTTGATCGAGTTACTTTTTAGACGTGTCAGTACGCACCCGACTGATATTAGTTAGTCCGTGGTTAGCGTTTATCTTTGTGTTCAGTGATTGTTCTACAACGTCCAGTTTTTTTTAGTGTTTTGTTTTGTTTTGCGGCGTTGTTTTTTTTACGTTTTCGTTCGCTTTGGATGGATTTACGTCTTTGGAACGTAAGGTCAGTTTGTTTACGTCGTGTTAAGCGTTTGGTTTTTGTGTGTGTTTACTACAGTAGGTTTCAGTCGTACGCCAGTTTTGTATTGTTTGTTGTAGGCCGATACAGTTTTGGTTTCGATTCGTTTTTTGGTTCTCTCAGGTGTCTTTTTTTGTTTTTTGGTTGTGGTGTGTAGGTCGTTTTGTCCCGGTACGTCGCCGTGTTTTCTTTTGTGGTTGCTTGTTGGTGTTCGTTGTACTTCTGGTCCTTTTGTTCCGTTTTGGCTTGGAGCGTGCCACGTTTCTTTGTTGTATTGCCGCTGTTCGTGCTTCGTTCGTTCCCGGCGTGTTTTTTTTTTCTCGTTTTTGTTTTGTTTCTCGTGGTCGTTGTCACGCCTTTTGTTGTCGTTTTTGTTTGTCGTTCGCACGTTTCGGTCTGATTCGGTTGTGGCTCCGTTGCTTTCTCCGTTCTGTGTTGTCCGTTTGTCCGGTGTTTCATTGGTCGGCTTTTCTTCGGTTGTGCAAGTGATTCTTTTGTTGTTATGGGAGTGCCGTTAGGACGTTTTGCTGTTGCCTTTTGTTGTTTGCTTTCGTGTTGTTTTTGTGCAGATGTTACGTTCCGTTGTTATTATACGTCCTCCGATTGTGTTTTATTGACAGTTTACGTTTCGTAAGTAAGTGTGTGTTATTCATGTGTGTTAAGGGTTGTTTATCATACGCTAGTTTCTTTTGTAACGTTTAAATTGCGCTGTCTGGGCGTGTCCGCTTTCGTAACGTTGTTTGTTTTTTGAGGTTTTTTTTCGTAGTTTTGTCATGTTCGTTTTTTCGTCCGTGTCCGCTATACGTTCTTTTCGTTGTTGTGTTGACCGTGATTTGTCTTCTTTTTTTTTGCGTTCGTGTACGTGCGCATGTCCTAGAGTGTTATTTGTTGTTTTTTTTTTTTTGTCCGGGTTTGTTTCCGTTGTCGTCACCGCCTTCTGTTGGTAATTGTGGTGCCTGTGTCCGTTTTTTCCCGTGTCCACCAACCGGCACGCGGCAGAACGTTGAGGGCGCGCTGGTGCGTTACCCAATCAGTGGCAGGGAGGCGGAGAGAGACATGCTGATTACGACGACGCTTTTACTGTTAGTACCCGTATAGTCCTGGAGGTAGCCAGCAGTCACTCGCCTCATATGGGAAGTTCGCTACCGTGCGAACTACGGCTGCTCACCCAGCACACTTGCCAGCGCCTGCACGCACGCGACTCCATCTCATTCTTTATGAAGTTGCAGGGTCATTTCCTAATTTTTCTTACTATTTCTCACACAAGGGGGGGAATTGTGGCAGCAAATTTGTTTATCGCCTTTTTAAAAAAAATTATGCTGTTTGAATTTCAGGCTTTGTTCATTGTTTGTGGCGACACGTGAGGACTCCCGCCAACAGGAAAAGTTACGAAAATTATTGTTTCCTTGAAGTTGGTGGTTTTTTTTATTTATATATCATTGGAGGAGGGAGAGAAACATATTAGTTAAATCTCACAAATATATAATGCTGCGTCCATTTCTTATTTCTTTGGTTGGTTTTAGATCCACTCTTTACTTTTACTTACGGCTTTCTATCAGTGGAGTGGTGTTTTCCTTACTTGAAGGACGTCGACTAATTTGCGCAACATCCTCGAAAAAATTCTATTTCTCATGTGTTGAATCACGAAATACAAATGTAGGAGTCCATCCCAAACTTTATCTACTGGTTGCCACATACTTGTCTGGTGTGGCAGTGCGTGGTGTTTCAGTAGACTGTGCCTCCAACCTGCTCCGTCGCCCAGTATATCACCGGGGCTTACATCCTCTTTCGGTATTGATTGGCTGGAAGTTTGCAGGGAAGATATCTTCATTTACTTCCGAAAGACGCATAGAGGAAAATTGGCTACAGGAAAGTTACTTAGATATCTACAATGTACATCGAGGCGTGGGAGGAACAGTGCTGATATTGTCGTAGCTATGGTGGTTAATTTGTTTTCAACGTACCGGTTGTTGAAATATTTTAGGAATTCTTAAATTTTTCAAGAGTTTTGTTTTGAATATTGATGATGACATATTACAGACGGCATTGGTCATCAAATACCACAGTAGTGTACACTAAGGCTTGAGGAGTTTTTTATGTAATGTATCTGTACTAATATTATATACTATTCAGTGCCTGCTCCTATCTGTGTTTTATACACCTGTTTTAAGGCTTTACTTAAATGAAAATTCTCATTTACTGTACTACTTAATCATGTCTTCTGTGTGAATTCTCCCACTCATGAGTAACTAAAATCGCAATGACTTATAAATAGTATTTACTAGTTGGTTTTTGTTCCTTCATTATTCATATTTGATTTATCACTCGTTAGGATATATAGCACTTCGATAGTCGTCTAATAGTGGTGGTTATCAGGTCGTCAGCTTGCACATCAGTTATACCCGCCACGACACAGTTGAATTAACGGGGTGGGTTCTAAGGTGTATGAAAAACTGTTGAATAAATTTAGATAATTATGACTAAAACGGATGAAATATTGATAAACAAGGATAGAAAATAGATAAATATAGCTAAAAGTGGATAAAGCATAGATGGATATAGATCATCAGTCGTCATATATTAAAAGTTCATATACATACACTGACGATATACATCTCAATGCACTCAATACAGCTCTCAGGGAGATCATACATGGTCACAACATCGAGGTAGAGCGGGGGGGCGTCGAAAGCATATCCTCATTATATCTCGTAGTCTATTTACAGCACGAGGTGCAGTAAGAATAAGGTATTTGTATATTTTATATGGCTCCTGTTTCATATTACGTGTGGTGGTGGTGTGATGGAGTTGAGGTATATGGGAGTGAGTGCGTGGTGGCTATTGTCTTTAGCAACGTGTTATCGACTATACGACTTCACGTGTACACCTCGCCACTCCACACACTTCGCCACTCCATTTCAACACTCGCCACTCCACACACTTCGCCACTCCACACACCTCGCCACTCCACTTCAACACTCGCCACTTTGATAAAATTAAATAGTTAACCTAACCCAACTAATCTTAACCTAACCCAAACCTAACCTAATCCAACTAATCCTAACCTAACTTAACCTAACCCAAACCTAACCTAATCCAACTAATTCTAACCTAACCTAATCCAACTAATCCTAACCTAACCTAATCCAACTAATCCTAACATAGCCAAACTAACCTGCTGTCACCGAGTCCAGCTTTACTGAACTTAATTCGTGTTGATCCCTTACCTGTGATCAACTCGGGCTAACTAAACAATTAATTGGGCAGGTGTTGTCGCCCCCCCTCCCCCGCCCTTACCATATACTGTGTCGGTTGCTGGCCGGTGTATAGGAATCTCTCTCTCTCTCTCTCTCTCTCTCTCTCTCTCTCTCTCTCTCTCTCTCTCTCTCTCTCTCTCTCTCTCTCTCTCTCTCTCTCTCTCTCTCTCTCTCCTATCTTGCCTCATCCCTCCCCCTCTCTCCCCCCCTCCCCCCCTCTCCCCCCTCCCTCCCCCTCACTACTAAGTCAGATCACTACAATATGAAACTATTAATGAAAAAATCAATGAGATAATGACGCCCGAGGGGAGTATATAGGCACCTGTCCCCTCTATTACAGCTCCTTCCCCTTATATGATGAGGGGAAGATGAGGGAGAGGTGATGAGGGGAAGATGAGAGGGAGGTGAGGTGTTGAAGGGGATATTGGGGGGAAATATCACACACACACACACACACACACACACACACACACACACACACACACACACACACCCTTGTAAAACAGACAGGTACTCATACACCCAGATGAAGACTCAGAGGTACAGGTAGGAGGGAGAACTTGACACAGGTAAGACAGGCGTTAATTAGTGAGGAGTTCCCCCCCCCCCCCCCCCACACACACACACACACACACACCTAAGTTTTCTAATTAGGTACACGTCAGAAAGTTGTGGTATTCCCAGGATGGACGAGGGTAAGAGAGGTGGTAGGGAGGACTGACTCACAAATAATATAACTGATAAAGTGAGATAAAGTAGAGATGATAATAATGAAAGAGGGAATAAGGATATAGGGATTATGTTGATGAGGGAGTAGATAGGGTAATGTTGAAATAAACTGAATTGAAGCAGTTTATTTAACGCTAAAACACAGATACAGAGTGGATAATAATAACAATATTAACATGGCCGAGACAGTTGAGAACCTGAGCTCTCTTTTAGGCACCTGATATATACTGTACATTTATCTCAAGGAAATATTATGTAACATTTAGTATCATCTGGAATAGTACAATAGCATGGTGGTAATTAGAACATGTTACCACGGTTATCACTTCAATTTATTTATTAATTGGTAACTCATCGCGTATGTAACGGTATTTTGAGTTATAGCGGCTTTGTTATATAGGTACGTTGGCGTATATAACGTTACCTGCGTTATATGGTGTTGTTAAGATCATATATACAGTCTATGATGTAAGAATATGTTGGTTAATATAAGGTATTGACTTAGGTGTAGAAAATTGTTTGTTTTTTGTTTAAGTGGTGTTTACAGAGGTGGACACACACACACACACACACACACACACACACACACACACACACACACACACAACAGAATATTAAGTATGCTGACAGATCATCCTCGCCTCTGAGTGTTCCTCCCAAATTCAATTCGACAGCTTTGGTGTGGTTAACATTCCGTATTTATTTTGTACATAAACCTTAAATACACACACACACACACACACACACACACACACACACACACACACACACACACACACACTACCGGGGAGAGAGAGAGAGAGAGAGAGAGAGAGAGAGAGAGAGAGAGAGAGAGAGAGAGAGAGACCACAAGTGTTATTCTATGTCTTCGTGTTGTGTTGTGTTATTTTCCTTCCTAACTTATGATATTTTATTACCTATTATTTAGCAGTAAAAAGACACATGTAGATTGTGTATGGCGGGGGGTGGGCGGGGGCTGGGCGGGTTGATTTTGATTTTGCCGCCTACAGCAGCTAGTTTATTGTGCACCCCACACGCATCCTGTGAGCGGTAGCGCAAAAGGATTACAGAGTAGAGTTTACAACGGGTCATAATAATTAACCCCCGTTGTCAGGATATTATAGCACTGAATGTTACACAATATTTCAATTACATTATTTGTTTAGTTCTATACATAAAAGGTAACTTATTCACAAATGCGTGAGTACAGGCGTGTGAGGCAGTATGTCTGGCCTCACACTTTGTTATTAACATTTGCGTGAGAAGTATTCAAGCACATTGTGTATTTGGTTCTGTACATGAGAACTGATATAGTTACTAAGTGCAAAAAAGTGGATACAATCTTAATATGTCGGCCACTAGAGATGAAGTGTTGTGCCATTTCACACACAGTGTGCTTGGACCTGTCCCTAAAAGGTTCTATCTTCACACAGTCGAGGACGTAGTGTTCAAGTGTGTGGCCATATGTCTGGCCACACACTTTACATTAGTCTTGTTTACATCTGCTTGAGGAACATACTGCCAGAGGTACTTATATCCTAACCTTAGTCTAGCGGTTACAACATCTTGTATCTAGTGATCTTGTTACTTGCTCCATATACATGTTTCACTTGATACATCTAATCATGGTAAACTATGGATCGACTAGTGCCTGTTTGCACTTGTCTACTTGCGTCAAATTCATCAATAAGTTCTTTCCTAATTACAGTTTTAAGGGTTCTTTTTGACAGACCCAAATTGTATTGAACAGTGTCTTTGTTAGACGCGAGTTTGGCGAGGGCATCAACTCTGTCACGTTTAATAAGGCGTTTTGACTGTTAACGCTCATAGGAGAGTTATTGGAGAAATAAACCCTCAACGTTGACGTGTACCATACAGTTCGGTCAAAACCTGTTAAAGAACAATTCACATATAACAAATGCTGTTATCTCAGGACACAGTATGAATAATACAATCAATATTCACTACATAGCCTGTTAACACCTTAAGTATAGCTCATATGTTACAACTGTTGATACAACGGGATCCACAACAGTTGACCTTAACACCCCGGTCAACAAGGCACGCGTATTTGTGTCTGGCTTCAGAGACAAGCGCGTGACAACTTAAGTCGAGGGTGTCAAGGGCAAGTAGTGAGGATAGAGAGTCAGTAACAGTGACAGTGGTTTCAATGAATTTAATAGCTGTGAGTATGGAAACTAATTCAGTTTGTAGAGTGGATGCCCAGTTGTTAATTCCAACTCCTTTCTCAATTATATTACCGTCAGGTTGAGTCACAACAATAGCACTTCCAGCCCTCCCACAGGCGGTGTTAAGAGATCCATCAGTGTAGATGGTCTGTGTGATATTATCATCAGTCTGTAGAGTGTGTATGTGTTCAAGAGCTCTAACTTTGGCAGTGTGTTGGAGATAAATGCTTTGTATGATTCATTTTTAGACGGATATGTCGGTATTGTGATAACGAAGGGAACTGTCCGCAAGGGTGGTAGGAAGCGCTGTTGTGTCTCAACTATGTACAGGTGGTCTAGTCCAAACATCTCCAGATGTGTAGCTGTAGTTTAGATCCATTTAGACTCACCAATCCCATGGTTCATACATTCTAGCAACTTTAAGGAAACAATGTAATCAGGATCACCACGCAGAAGCCTCAGGGCTGTCATGAGGTTGACTTCAATTATTCTATCTTTAACACTGGGTATACCTAGTTCTTTCCTCATATTAAGTACTTTAGTGCTCATGGAACATCCTAGGATAATTTTCAGGGCTTTATTTTGTTGGAGGGGCTTCTTGTTGTGGTGGTGTGAGGCTGGAGGGGCGGGGGGGGGGGGGGGGGGGGGGGGAGGGGGGAAGCGTCCGACACCTGAGCCACATGATTGAGTGCCCCCAGTGTTTACTAACAGAAAACGGTAGTGGTCCCATGTTTACACTGTAGCCCCGACCACCACTGAACACCACCACACTTCTTAAACCTATTATTAATCTGTTACTCGTTTCTGTATTAACATCGTCTTAATATATTATTGTAATGTGAATGATAAGAAACCTTCACTATAATTACAGTCTGTGTCTGTCTCTTTCATGTTAAATTATTATGGTATTTTTAACACCTGCTATATAATATTTGTTAATTATACGTCAAACTTAAAAACAAAAATAAAATAAATTAAAAAAAAAAATTTAGACTGTGGTAACTGCAGATTTAATGCCATTTTCTGTCACTGGGTCTTTTGGGCGATAATGAGACCTCAATATTTTCTTTGACGTAGTGGCCGAGTGGTTACAGCGCTGGCCTCCTCCTGTCGTAAGGGTCACTTGGGTCGATCCAGCTGTGAATGGGTACCTGATTTTACAGTTGGGAAAGTTAGGGCAATTGTGTGTAGTGTCGGCCACGCTAAGCTCACCATAGACTGCAGTAATGTATGTATGTATGTATATGAATGTTTATGATTTATATTAACTGTTGTAAATTATTTTTTTATTTGTTTAAGTTATTTTTTGGATAATGTTTATTATTTTATTTATTTATTTATTTATTATTATTATTATTATTATCATCATCATCATCATCATCATCATCATCATCATCATTATTATTATTATTATTATTATTATTATTATTATTATTATATTATTATTATTATCATTATTATTATTATTTATTATTATTATTATTATTATTATTATTATTATTATTATTATTATTACTTTTATTATTATTATCATTATATTATTATTATTGTTATTATTATTATTGTTATTATTATTATTATTATTATTATTATTTATTATCATTTATTACTATTATTATTATTATTATTATTATTATTATTATTATTATTATTATTATTATTATACACGACCATAAACAAGAAAAAACGTTCCTCGGGACCATCATCAAAGGCAAGATGTTAAGAGATGTTTTCCCCCGAGTTTCCTGAGTGCCAAACGTACGACCACTTGTAGCTTTTTAAGTTTTTCAGGTAGTCACACAAACATGTTTTTGGCGTCTCTCGTGTTTGGTCCGTGAGGAATGGCATCCGCTAACTTGTTTTTGACTCACGTTTATATTCGCTCTTCTCCGGTGAGGCATTAGTGGGTGGTGGTGAAAACGGGCGTGTGGGTTGTGACGGTGGGGGGGGCGTAAGGGGGGGGGGGGTGTCCTCGGTCTGTTTATTTGGGTGTGTAGTAAATTAATGACAACAACAGTAATAATAATAATAATAACCAAAATACAGTAATAATAATTAAAATGATGATGATAATAGAGACTTGTAGATTCTGAAAACAAATGTACAGAAATTTACTTCTATTTTTTTAGACCCATTATTATTTTAATCCTTATTCTTTCTTCTTCTTCTTCTTCTTCTTCTTCTTCTTCTTCCGTGTTTATATGTTTGTTTGGTGTTTTATTTGGTGTGGCTGTTGGTGTTTTTTTTTTAGTTGTCTGTCCGTTCGTGTGTCCGTCGCGCTGGTGGAGGCTGTCCAACAACAACCGGTAGATGGTAGAACTCTCTCTCTCTCTCTCTCTCTCTCTCTCTCTCTCTCTCTCTCTCTCTCTCTCTCTCTCTCAGTTCCCTTCACTCACTACATCTTCTCTTCTTCAGTCCTCCCTTTCCCTCTTACTTCCTCACTTTCCTTTTCCATGCCTCTTCCCTTCCATATTTTCCCCTCCTTACAAATGCCTTATTTCTCCCTTAGTTGTTTCCCTTCCCCTTATCCTCCCCTTCCTTCTCTCTTCCCCAGTTCCCTCTCTTCCACACACCTCTCTCCTTTCTCCACTTTCCTCTCTTTCCCACCTGCTTCCCTCCCCTCTCCTCCCTCTCCTTCCCTCCCTCCCCTCTCCCTCCTTCCCTTCCCTCTCCTCCCTCTCCTTCCCTCCCTCCCCTCTCCCTCCTTCCCTTCCCTCTCCTCCCTCTCCTTCCCTCCTTCCCCTCTCCCCCCTTCCCTCCCCTCTCCTCCCTCTCCTTCCCTCCCTCCCCTCTCCCTCCTTCCCTTCCCTCTCCTCCCTCTCCTTCCCTCCCTCCCCTCTCCCTCCTTCCCTTCCCTCCCATATTAGCACAGCAGCAGCACGTGTGTCATCCTCGTCAGCTGGCCACTCACTCCTGTGTTTACCCTCACCACGTGTTGACACTCACAGCTGATTTTTGTTTACATTGACCACGTGTTTGACTCCTGAGGTGATCACATGACACCCAATACATCTCTCCTCTCCTCCTGTTTCATAACCATTGTTCCTTCCTCCTCTTCCTTCTCCCCCTCCTCCTCCTCCTGTTTCACATATTCTTCCTCTTCCTTCCTTCCTCATTTAGTTTTTTACGGAAGAGATCCACAATAATCCTCTCCATTATCATTAGATATTTTTTTCTCAGTTAAAAGAAATAACTTGGGGATTACCTCAGTGATCCCGCCATGACAGTCTCTCTCTCTCTCTCTCTCTCTCTCTCTCTCTCTCTCTCTCTCTCTCTCTCTCTCTCTCTCTCTCTCTCTCTCTCTCTCTCTCTCTCTCTCTCTCTCTCTCTCCTTCTTGCCATCCCTTTGCTTATCTTCATTTGCCTCTTCCTTTCTCTCTTCCTAAGGCGTTTCTCTCTCATTCTCTCTGATCCTAAATATATCATCAACCTTTCCTTTCAGTCCTTGCTTATCTAATACACACACACACACACACACACACGCACACACACACTCACACACACACACACACACACACACTCCTACTGTCCATCACTTTCCTCATTTTTTTTCTCTGCTTTTCCTGTCCACTTACTCCTCCTAATTCCCATATTTCCCATTTCTTTTATCTTTCTCTATCTCATCTGCCTTTCCTTTCTCTCAATTCCCTTTCCTCTTTTGTTCTCTCACTTTTCTGTTTGTCTTCTCCATCTCTCTTCTCTCCCATTCCATCATTCCTGTCTTTCCCTCTTTTATCCCCACTCCTCCTTTCATCCTCCTCTGTTTCTTTATCATTCTCTTACTTTATCCCTTTTCCTTTCCTCTCCTTCACCTTATCTCTTCCCTCCCTTTATACCTCGCTTCTCTCTTCCATGTTCCTTTCTCTCGCCACATCCTCATTCTTCTTGTCTTCCTCCTCCCCCTCCTTCACGTCTTCTTCCTCCTCCTCCTCCTCCTCCTCCTCTTCATCATCCCTTACCATCCTTCTACTTCTTCCCCTTTCCCTTCCTCCTCACTCTCTTACACTCTCTCCGTTCCTTTCCTCATAGCTTACTTCCCCTCTCTTCTTTTTTTTCCTCCTTCTCTCCCTTCCTGTGCCCTCGCCCCTGGCACGGTGGAGGCGCCTGATAAGGGTGGGTAGGGAGGGATCAGCCCCTAAGCCCCCTGGCCTCGTCTATGAAGGTGACGCTGCCCACCAAATTAAAGACACACCTCACTTGTTTTCAATCGGGTGAGGGAGTTTGGCCCCTCCTGTGTCGAGGGTCGCCGGGTCTGTGAACTGCTCTGAAAGGATACTGCTCCTCTTCCTCCTGCTGTTCTTCCTCCTCCTCCTCCTCCTCTTCCTCCTCTTCCTCCTGCTGTTCTTCCTCCTCCTCCTCTTCCTGTCCTCCACCAAGAGAGGTTTCTGCTGATGCCTAGAAAGACTTGAGAATATCCCTAAAAGAGTTTCCGGATTTATAGAACGTGATTCCAAGTACATTCCTGGATTTTAACAGATTCGGATTCTTTAAAAAATAAATATAAACATTCCCTAATTTTTAAAAGAATCACTGTATCATTGAGCGATTTTCATAGGGATTCTTAAGAGAGATTACCTGGGATTTTGGTGGGATTTTTCCGGATTTCTAAAGGGAATCCTGCAGAAAATACCCGGATTCTGACCAAAAAAATCCCTAATTTTTTTACTTAAAGAGTGATAAGGATTCCTGGATATCTGCAATGACTGGTATATCCCCCAGCGTCGTATATAAGCAGTCAGGTCAGTCAGTCAGTCAGGCAAGCGGGTCAATGTGCTCTCATAAGAAGTGTAAACACCTGAGCCATCTTTCTACTTGACGGGTCTTATTGTGTTCTTGTGCGATTCAATTACAGGTATGACTTTTTTTTTCACCTGAGTAACAAACCTCCACTTTTGTTTACTTTTTTTGTTTTGTCTCTGTTGTGGAGTTTTGTGGCGTCGTGTTGAGTTATAGTGGAGCAAGAGACGATGGTTTAATTTGGCCCTGATGTTATTTTTGCTCTTAGGATATTTTGGTGAGTTGGTCCCTGTACGTTTTTGTAATTACTGTAGCAACTTTTTTGGTGATTACAGGAGCCACTTTTTTAATTACTGGAGCTACTTTTTTGGTGATTACTTGAGCTACTTTTTTGTAATTACTGTAGCTACTTTTTTTCTTTAGTTAGCCTTCTTGTGATTACTTTTTTTATTGTTGTTGTTGGAGCACACACACACACACACACACACACACACACACACACACACACACACACACACACACACACACACACACACCTGTAATTACCTTCCTTTCCTTAGTGTCTGTCTGTCTGTCTGTCTGTCTGTCTGTCTGTCTTGAGATGAACAGAGGGTTAAGGGTGATAAATAAAAGGAAAATGGAAGAGGAGCAGAAGAGGTTGATAACGGAGGGGAAACCGATAAACAAAGTCACGAAAATACACAAACAAAAGACTTGGAGAGAGATAACAAGGAGTAAAGATAGAATAGGTGAACAGGTCAAAATGGTATATGGAAGTGAATAACACCAATTATACCATAAAGAGAGAAAGAGAGAGATAGAGAGAGACACGAAGCAATGAAGACAAATAGAGATATCACCCAAATGCTGATAATGAGAGAACAGGGAGAGATGGAGGAGAGAGAGAGAGACTATCAGAGAATCACGGATAAATAGGTAATGATTTAGTTTTCTTACCTGGGTAATTATATACCTGAGGGGTGGGGGGGGGGCCGCTGGATGGTGACTGTCTCCCTCCCCCTCTCTATCTCTCAGCTAACCCCCCTCCCTTCCCTCCATCTACCATTCCCCCTCCACATCCTCTCTCCCTCCCTCCACACCCTCCGTCCCTCCCTCCCTCCCTCCCTCCCTCCCTCCGTCCCTCCCTCCACACCCTCTCTCCCTCCCTCCACACCCTCCGTCCCTCCCTCCACACCCTCCACACCCTCCCTCCCTCCCTCCAACATGTCGGACTCAACAACTGTGGGTTTATTGTCATCCAAAAAACCAACAAAGTGATTATTGAGTTTCAGTGTTAATTGGTCGAGTGAGGGACGGTGGGGAGCTGAGTGACGGGGGTGAGGGGTGAGTGACGGGGTAGGGGGGGTGAGTGACGGGGGTGGGGGGTGAGGGACGGTGGGGAGCTGAGTGACGGGGGTGAGGGGTGAGTGACGGGGTAGGGGGGGTGAGTGACGGGGGTGGGGGGTGAGGGACGGTGGGGAGCTGAGTGACGGGGGTGAGGGGTGAGTGACGGGGTAGGGGGGGTGAGTGACGGGGGTGGGGGGTGAGGGACGGTGGGGAGCTGAGTGACGGGGGTGAGGGGTGAGTGACGGGGGTGAGGGGTGAGTGACGGGGGTGGGGGGTGAGGGACGGTGGGGAGCTGAGTGACGGGGGTGTGGGGTGAGTGACGGGGGTGTGGGGTGAGTGACGGGGGTGTGGGGTGAGTGACGGGGGTGTGGGGTGAGTGACGGGGGTGTGGTGGACAGAAGAAAGGAGAGAATAATGAGAAAACTTTCACACTCACCCCTCCACCCTAACCTAACCCAACCCTAAACCTAACCTAAACCTAACCTAAACCAACCCTAAACCTAACCTACAGTAATAAAAAAAAATAAATAAATTCTTTTTTAATGGAGCTGTGAGGTACTGTCGTCGAGAAGGTAAACAGAGACAGTAATAGAGAGTGAGGCGACACAGCTGTAGTCCTGTACTTGAGATAACTCCTCCCGTGTCGTCAGAGTGCAACACAAACACACAAACACATAAACTGTATCAATGTTTTAAAACTCCCGGCAGCCAGTCAGCCAGTCAACCAGCCAGTCAGTCAGCCAGTCATCCTCACGAGTCTCACAGTCCTGTACGATAATTTTTCCCTAAGGTTAATGTTAAAAAAAATCCGAATTACCTGAAGATGAGCCCCCCCTCCCCCCCACCACCCCCCACCACCCCAGCTTATTTCACCTGGAGGTTCAACACCTTAATCCTAACCTAACGTAACCTAACCTAACCTAATGTATCCTCACCTAACCTATCCGGACCTAACCTAACCTAACCTAACCTATAGTCGAGTGATGTCTTTTGATCTTATCTTACGTGAAAGAGAATGAGATCCATGAATATATACCTTCATTAGTAGGGGAATATATCGTAGGAGCATAGTGACGGAGTAGAGGTGTGTGTGTGTGTGTGTGTGTGTGTGTGTGCAAAAATTCGATTTACGATTATAATCACTTTTTCTTAAGTTAAAATCGTCCAGTAGTTGTCGTCGAAAAATTTACACACACACACACACACACACACACACACACAGATACACACACACACACACACACACACACACACACACACACACACACACCATGAGTTTCACAAAGATGCAAAAATTAAAAATAAATAAATAACAAATTCTCGCTCGTACAAAGTTACGACGACGTAAATTTAAGTAAAACTCCTAAGTAATTTTTTATTTTTTTACTCCTCCTCATCATCATGTAACTGAAGGGGAGGAAGGAGGAGGTCGCGAGAGGAGGTGACGCGAGAGGAAGGAGGAGGAGGAAGGGGTGCGAGAGGAGAGGAAGGAGGGGGACGGAAGAGGAGGTGACGCGAGAGGAAGGAGGAGGAGGAAGGGGTGCGAGAGGAAAGGAAGGAGGGGGACGGAAGAGGAGGTGACGCGAGAGGAAGGAGGAGGAGGAAGAGGTGGCGAGAAGAAGGGTGTGGAGAAGGGGAGGAGGAGGAGGAAGAAGAAGGAGAGGGATAGCGAGATGAAGGGATTGAAAAAGGGGGGATAGAAGGAAAGGGAGGAAGAGGAGGGAATGGGGATGGAGGAGGAGGAGGAGGGGGGTCAACTTTC
>CAUDMG010000892.1:392500-442500 GCA_958450375.1 Homarus gammarus | reverse complement strand
GCAGATTTCAACCCTGAAATACCCAGGTGGAAAATTCACTCGATTCGGTGAAATTTCTGCTTTTGGGTCCTAAGAGAAGTGTTTGTCATCGTTAGCTGTACTGTAATGCTCTTAACTATTTTCATAATTTTGGACATTAATATTTTCAGTTCGGGGGAGAAACATTCACTTGGGATGTAATATTCTGTGAGGTTTCTTTCTTTCTTCTTTCTTTCTTTCTTGGTGTTGAGGGAAATTTTCGGCATCTTAGAAAATAATACGGATGGGAAATATTTTTTTGTTTTCCTTTTTTTACTTTTTTTTTTTTACTTTTTTTCCTTCTTTAAGATAAACAAACATACCGAAATAACAAGGCTTTAAGAGAGGACTGGTGAACATCCCACAGCGTCGGGCCCCTCACTGAGAGAAATAACTACGTCACCCCTGGCTGCCTCTCTGATGTTACGTTTTCTTTACGGTCCATTCTTCTTCCTCAACCTGCATTCTTCCATCCCCCCCCTCCCTTCTCCTCCCCTTTGACTCTCCCCTCGTTTACTAGTTTTCTCACGGTCTTCTCCTTCCCCTCCTCACCTCTCTTTTATCTCCAGGAGGACACGTGGGAGAGAAAGAGGAGGGAGAGACTTCCTTCCTCCCCTTCCCTCTGGGCTATAAGGACCCCTGGGGAGAGAAAGGAGGGGAAGAGGGAGGCTACATCAGGTGCTGGGGGGGCCTCCGTGTGTAGTTATTTCGATCCTTGTAGGATATTTGAGAGAGAGAGAGAGAGAGAGAGAGAGAGAGAGAGAGAGAGAGAGTGGACGTAGTTGTGTGTGGTGGTGATGGTGGTGAATGTGGTGGTAGATGTGGTGGTGGTGGTTGTAATGGTCACGGTGGTTTAGGTGGTGATGGTGGTTGAAGTGGCGATGGCAGTAGTAGTAATGGTGATAGCGGTGGTGGTGGTGGTAGTAGTGGTGGTGGTGGTAGTAGTGGTGGTGGTAGTGGTTGGTGGTGGTGATGCTAGTTAGTTGTGGCAGGAAGGAAGTAGTCTCATTCCCTATGGAGATCCCACGTCTACTCTGCCCCTACGTCCCTACTCTCCCTTCCTCTTCCTCTTACTTTTCGTCTCATCTCCTTCTTTCCGCCTGTAATTTCCCTGGACATCACCCTCCACCTCTTCCTCCAACAGTATCTCTCTCTCTCTCTCTCTCTCTCTCTCTCTCTCTCTCTCTCTCTCTCTCTCTCTCTCTCTATCCTCTCTCTCTCTCTCTGAGTCACATGTGATGTGAGGCAAATGTCTCTTTGACTCGCTTCTTTACCGAGTCACATTTCCTTGAGTCACATCTTCAGGGTCACACCTTCACGGTCACATCTCTCCGAATTAACATCTCCTGAGTCACACATCTCCCGTAAGTCACATCTCTGCCTGTGAGTCACACGTCATATGTGTTTAAAGTTCCTCATTGTCATAATTCCTTTATCCATTTATTAATCATTATTCCTTAAATATTTGTTCTTATCTTTATCCTATTGGCCAATTTACACCAATTATTGTCCATTTATCTTTAATCGTCTTTCATAATTTTCTTTCCAATTTTAACTTTAAATTTGGCCTTTTTTTTCCTTTTTTTCCCTACAGGTTTATGGTCAGTGTTGGCTTGAGTTTTTTTTTCCTCAATTTCTCTGGACTTTTTTTTCCTAATTTTTGTATCAGTTTTCTTGATTTTCTCTAATTTAAAACTAATTTTTTTTTTTTTATTCTTTTGGGAGAATTTTTTTAGGGGTGTTTTCTTGTTTTGTTTGTTTATTTGTTTGTTTTGTTTTCTTGGTGAAGTTGACTTGTTTGGTTGGTGTGAAATCTGTCCGTCTGTCTATCCTACGTCTTCTTGCTTTCTCTGTCTTTCTGTCTGTCTGTTTATCTCCCTCTTTCCTTCTCTTCCATCTCGTTTCTCCATCTATTAATTATCAAGCGATCGATCTAGCTACAGTATCTCTCTCTCTCTCTCTCTCTCTCTCTCTCTCTCTCTCTCTCTCTCTCTCTCTCTCTCTCTCTCTCTCTCTCACACACACTACTTCCTGGGGGTCTCGTGGGTCCTCTCCTGTCTAAAGAGAGTAAAAAAATGTAAAAAAAAAATCACTATAAAGATACAATAAATGAAATGAAATAAATGAAAAAATAAGAACATTAATCACAGGAATAGAAAAAGAGGGAGAAGAGTTCTTTATGTCCTTATTATTTATTTAGGGTTTTTTTGTGAAGGAATTTTGCCATTTTGTGTTCCTTCTCCCCACGCTCGTTAAATGGTGGAGACATTCATAGGGTGAGTAACCTGGTTTAATCACATTCTCACGCACTGAAGGATGGACTGAAAAGCTCATTCGTAAATACACGGTCGTTATGGAAGGGTTAGTTGGTCCTTGTTACCCCACAATGATGTCAGGTCGAGGGGTGAGGGGGTGGGGGGTTAAACATGCATGCTAAGGGACACGATATCCTGCCATTCTTATCTGTCTGGTGGAAGGAGATCTCTGGCGTGGATGACCTTAGAGGTAACCCGTCCAGGAACAGCCTTTTGGTGTGTGTGGTCATTAGGTCAAAGTGCAGATTTGGCAGAAATTTGTATTATTTTTGGTTGTGAAAAGTGAAGATGGTTGCCATTGGGATGACTAAAATATAATAATCTTATTTTTGTTAAATATATTGGTCCAAAGGGCTTCTTATTTTTGTTGTTATTATTAAAACTATCAGCCAAGGACACCTACCCCCCTCCCCCCTTATCAAAACTTTCACCCAAGGGCGTCAGGGCGTAAGATCCTTCACCAGAAAGTGGACTCCAGTTAATATTTCCTGGAGGTTCTTCAGTGTCGATCCAGTTGAGTTTGTGTCGCGTCTGGTGACTAGTGATGAGAGAGGAGATCACCGCAGGGCCACTGAGTGAACAACACCCACAGGGAGAAGGTCCGCATCAAAGGCCTCGGCTCACAACATTATGGCCAGGACCTACCAGAAGGTGGTGGAATACACGCCGCACATAATAACAAATTCTAGCTCATTATTATTCTGATTTGGTGGCCCGAGAAAGGTTGACGCTTGACGGTGGTGGTGTGGCAGACAGCTCGGCCTAGGTATGTACTGTACGAGCCATCATAAACCAGACTCTAACAGGTGAATCATCCAGCCTACACAGTCTCTACACAGCTCTGAGTGACTGTTTCTCCTTACACAGTTAGTAAACACAGTCTCAAGATGGTGAACCCTATAATAGACACAGTGTGGTCCAGAGAGACAAAAAAAAAGGCAATATTTCTCAGCCATTCGCCAAGGTGTCCCTGTGCTAAAGATGGAGGAGACTTATATGAAACGTGAAGACATGAAACGTGACAGGTGTTCCCGGAGCTTATTGGTCTGCCAAGAAGGTAGACAGTATGCTGAGACGAAGGATGATCTTACCTGGAGATGTTAAGATAAAATAGGAAATGGAAATATTTTTTTTTTCTATTTGTCTGATTAGTAAAGCCTTTTTTTGTGAAGTGTGTGTGTGTGTGTGTGTGTGTGTGTGTGTGTGTGTGTGTGTGTGTGTGTGTGTGTGTGTGTATGTACCCTCCTCGCCTCAAACCCCCTCCCTTCCCCCTCCCTTGTACCTTCCCCCTTACCCCTCCCTCTGTCTTCTCCCTCCTTAAGAATCTGTTGTCTACATTAAAATATCTGTATAATTACTTGTCCAAATTACCTCTCAAATATTTTAATTACTTTTCTCACACTAATTACTCACCATCTATGTTTTTTTTTCAAGATCATCATCACTGCTACCATCATCATCATCATCATCATCACCATCATCATTTTTCACCTCTGGCCATATTAGTGAGCCATTCATTATCTTTGTGTGTTGAGGCTGACTCCTTTTTCTCACTATGTTCTTGTGACGTCATTTATCTCTGCCGGGTTAACTGACCTGACTCGATGTGTTATTGGTAATTTGTTATTGGTAGTTGTTATTGGTAGTTTGGTATTGGTAGTTGTTATTGGTAGTTTGTTTACTTATTTAATACGCCATCTGATTCAAGTTTTGATTGTGTTAATAGTCGATTTAATATTATTATTTACTTTTTGGGAGATTATGTAAATTGGGTTTGATTGTAGGTATTGATTTAAGAAATTATTATTATTATTATCATTGTTATTATTGTTGTTGTTGTTGTTGTTGTTGTTGTTGTTATTCAATAAAGAGTCTCTGCCATTTTCCCCGCCAACAAATTATTCCCGAGAACGCAAAATTTTCATGAATAATTCAGAGGCTGATTATTATTGTCTGAGAGGATAATTGAGACGAAGTGCTGAGGGAGAAAATATTTGTCGAAGAAACTCCATTAGTTGATGATCAGGTGTGGCCAGAGTGTGGTGGTGGTGGAGATGGTGATGGTGGAGGAGGAGGAGGAGGGGGTGGTGGTGGTGGAGATACTGGTGGTGGTGGTGGTGGTGGTGGTGGAGGAGGAGGAGGAGGAGGTGGTGGTGGTGGTGGTGGTGGTGGTGGTGGTGGAGGAGGTTGTGGTAGTGGAGGAGGTTGTGGTGATGGAGTTGGAGGTTGTGGAGGAGGTGGTGGTGGAGTAGGTGTTGGTGGTGGAGGAAGAGGATGAGGAGGAGGAGGTGGTGGTGGTGGTGTTGGTGGTGGAGGTAGTGGTGGTAGTGGAGGTGGTGGTGGAGATACTGGGGGTGGTGGAGGGGGTTGTGGTGGTGGTGGTGGTGGTGGTGGAGGAGGCTGTGGTAGTGGAGGAGGAGGTGGAGGTGGAGTTGGTGGTTGTGGAGGAGGAGGAGGTGATGGTGGAGGTGGTGGTGGAGTAGGTGATGGTGGTGGTGGTGGAGGTGGTGGTGGTGGTGGAGATGGTGTTGGTGGTGGAGGTGGTGTTGGTGGAGGGTTGGTTTTTGTTTGGGTTCATTAATATTTTATCTCGGTTAATTTAGAACCAGTTGTAGTCATGGCCATGTGTGTGTGTGTGGGGGGGGGGGGGGGGAGAGAGAGTGACCTTAATCCAACTGAACGACCCCTGGAATGGAGAAGGAAGGCGGAGGTAGTGAGGGAGGGTAATGTTGGAGAGAGTGGGAGAGGGGGATGAGAGGTTGAGGGAGGGCAGTGTTAGAGAAGAATGGTAGAGATGAGAGAGAGAGAGAGAGAGAGTTTTTTTCATCTGGTTACCAGGCTGGTCGACAAGGAAGGTGTTTCCCCCCAAGCTGGTGTAATTAACATTGTTACCGATACCTGCCCCCCACCCCCTTGTGTTGACTTTTAATTTCCTCGTCAGTAACAAATAATAAAAAAAATCGACCATCGGGCCCCCCCCCCCCCCCCCTTCCCACTTACTTGCTTATGGCAGTCCAACCACGTGGATGACGACGTTGCTCCAGATGATTGATGAGTTATGTGTTATTCCTCTGATGCCACCGTAGATGACTATGGAGTCCAACCCTGGAGGCACAGATCTTGTTACATAGGTGACGGGGATGTTGTTCACTGAGAGGCATTATGCCTTGAGCCCTCTGATGTCGCTGGGCTCGTTTAGTAGCTCTCTTTTGGTTCAGTGAGGTCTCAAGTGTTTCCGCTCCTCTATGGCATGTTGAGTGCCATAAGGAAGGGTCTGAGTCTAGTTGCTCCAGTGAATTTGGTTTTATATTACAGCACTTGAGAAGAGTTTTAGAGTGGTCCTTATATCTCTTTCTCTGTCCTCCCGCCGAGCTGTTTCCAGGTGAGAGCTTGCTATATAATATTTGTCTTGGAAGCCGGTGGTCTGGCATCCTGATAACATGTCCAAGCCAGCGCAAGTGTCTTTTGGCTAGCATGGTTCAATGCTGGTCGTGTTTGAGCGACGATATAGTTCTGCACGAGTCACTCTATCTTCCCAGGATATTCCAAAGATACGCTTAAGGCATCTAGTGTGGAAGTTTTCCAGTATTTGGATATGGCGTCTGTAGGGCGTCCAGGCTTCTGAGGCATATAATAATGTAGATATACAGACCGCGAGATAAACTGTGGTCTTCATTTCATATTTGAGGTCATTATTGAGAAAGACTCTTGTTGTCAAACGTCCAAATGCAGCTGAGGCTAAATTGATTCTGGTGAGTGGATGTGAGAGAGCTACCAAGGTACTTAAACTGGTTTACTATTTTGATAGGATCTCCATTAACGTAGAATTGTGGTGCTTCTATTGGTGGAACAATGGGCTGGACAAAAATATCAGTCTGAGATCACGTCGAGTGCGCGTTGCATAGATTCTCTGTTGTGTCATTATTTCACAGTTATCTGCATACTGTAGTTCTATGACCTGAGTCGTTAAGGTCTTTGTGTAGGCTTCCAGACGTCTAATATTAAAAAGGCTACCGTCGAGACGGTACCGTATGCCCACACCTGCATCAGGCCCAAGGGCATTGTGTGAGAGTTGTGCTACAGCCAGCAAAAAGATGTTAAACAACGCAGGTGCCAGCACACAGCCCTGTTTTACGCCCATTTGGACACTAAATGGTTCTGACTGCACACCACCCATAAGTACCCGGGCTTGCATTCCATCATGCACCAGGCGGAGGATGTTTAAAAATCTTGGTGGTACACCGACCCTCTCCAACATAGTCCACAAAAGTTCTCTACTGTGTCGAAAGCTTTGGAGAGGTCAACGAAGGCGGTGTAAAGGTCTACATTTTGCTCTCGACTCTTTTCTTGAATTTGCTTAGCTGCGAAGATCATGTCTATTGTACTGCGATTTTTCCTGAATCCACATTGGGATTCAGGAAGAGTGTTCTCCGTTAGGTGTTGGATAAGTCTTGATAACATGACTTTTGACAGGATCTTACCAGCATACAAGGAGGGAGATGCCCCAGCTGTTACCACTTGATTTGTCACCTTTATTCTTATAGATTGTTATGATATTTGCATCCTTTCAATCCTGGGGATGGTCTCTGTGGCCCATAAGGTGAGTAAGAGGCTATGGAGGCGCTCAGTCAGATGGGGACCTCCATGTTTGTAGATTTCAGCAGTAATGCCGGCAGGTCCAGGGCTCTTGTTGTTGCTCAGTCCTCGTATTGCAGTTTCCACCTCTTGTAGGAGTGGGACTTCATCCAGGAGGTGCAGGGTCGGCATGGGTGGGGTGTTATCCAATGCACACACACACACACACACACACACACACACACACACACACACACACACACACCACATAGGTCGTGTTGGTAAGGTGTTGAGGGAGGCGGTCAGCTGGTCTGTAGGAGGGGCGGCAGGTAACGAGGTTCATCAGTGAGTGTGGCTGCCCAGGTGAGGGTGTTGGTGCGGCAGTAACACTTCAGACTCTGGGTGGGTGAGGTGGGTGGGTGTGGCTGATGGGTGTGGCTGATGGGTGTATGAGGTGGGTGGGTGATTTGAGGGGTGGATGGGTGAGGCTTGTAGTGGTGGATGGGTGGGTTTGTGAGATGATCTGTGGTGGGTGGGTGAGCAGGTGAGGTGAGTGGGTGGGATGGGTGAGGTGGGAAAATGTGTGTAAGACTGACAGACAGACAGACACATGGGGGCGTTATTGTTGTTTTTATTATTTTTATGGCGTTATTATTATTATTATTAGTAGTAGTAGTAGTAGTAGTAGTAGTAGTAGTAGTAGTTCCTTAGATATTTTATTACATTAGTCTGCGCAATGTCCGCCTTTTCTGAACTGACTGATAATGTTTGTGGTTTTATCTGTGTGATGGAGGCGTCTGACCATGGAGCTTCACTCACTAACGCAGCTATGTCCCATCCTTGTCTCACATATAATTCTTAATATATACTGTGTTGTTGTTGACGTGTAGTAATTCTTGTTGAAAATGACTTACTCAGTGTCTCATAATTTGTGAGGATTTACCCTACTTGGGGAGATCTCTGTGTCTCAAGATTAAACGTTCGTAAACAACATTAAATCAGCGTTAAGCAGGTTATCGTGTACAGGTTAAACAAGAGTAGCAGTGTGGTGTAGAGTGTCACCCTTCAGCCATTACTTACGGTTTATCTTGCCCTTAGCCAGAACCCACACCACCTGCTACAGTGCCATGTTTACCTTCCACACTAAGGGCCATAATGCCTTGGTAACTCCATAGGAAAATCATTCTTAAACCCTCTCATTATTTGACTTGTATTGCTTCCTGGGATACATGATTCAATGTATCTCTTGTCTAAGTGGTTATTAGGGGTCCTTGTTGTGGTGTGAATTTACGTGGATTTCGACCATTTGACGTGTGTGGGATAGCACTGTTTCCTGGGTGGGGGGTTTGGGATGATGGCTAATTAACGTGTTGAGGTGAGTGAGTGAGTGAGGGGGTAGGACAGGTAGCCACGCCCTCGTAAACACCTTCGCCTCACCTGTACCATCAATTAATTAAGTGTTTAATTGTGGCGCCGCATGAGTTAGGTGGCTGTCGCCTTAATGAACAGGTGATAGGTGGTGGTGGAGGTGTGGTGGACAGGTGGTGTGGTTGTGGTGGACAGATGGTGTGGTTGTGGTGGACAGATGGTGTGGTTGTGGTGGACAGATGGTGTGGTTGTGGTGGACAGATGGTGTGGTTGTGGTGGACAGGTGGTGTGGTTGTGGTGGACAGATGGTGTGGTTGTGGTGGACAGATGGTGTGGTTGTGGTGGACAGATGGTGTGGTTGTGGTGGACAGGTGGTGTGGTTGTGGTGGACAGATGGTGTGGTTGTGGTGGACAGATGGTGTGGTTGTGGTGGACAGATGGTGTGGTTGTGGTGGACAGGTGGTGTGGTTGTGGTGGACAGATGGTGTGGTTGTGGTGGACAGATGGTGTGGTTGTGGTGGACAGATGGTGTGGTTGTGGTGGACAGATGGTGTGGTTGTGGTGACGGGGGGTTCATACAACAAACTAAGCTCGTGCAACACATGAGGTTCATGAAGCACAACAAACACATGCAATATTTTAAGTGCAAGCAACACCTTGGGTACGTTTATTACATAAGGGTCACTCAACACTTCAGGGTCAAGCAACACACCAATAGCGTCCAACACACCTGTGTCATGCAACAAAGCAGTATTATGCAACACGCCTCTTTCATGGAAGACGCTGGTGTCATGCAACACCCCAGTATCATACAACACATCAGGGGTCGTGCAACACACCGGGGGTCACGCAGCACCTAGATATCATGGAGCACACCAGGGGTCATGCAACACCCTGGGGGTCATGCAATACTCCCATTCCCACAGACAAACACCTGAAGATCGGGATAAAAACGATGGGTGCAGCATTTCTCCCCGCGGTACTGTGACCCTGGCTGGGGATGAAAGGGACTCGTCTGTGTTGGCCAGGAAAATAAAATAAAAGGCTGGGTCTCGCTCACACTCACGAATAATGCGTCGGTCAGTGGGGCGCCGCATTACCGGGGCCACGCGAGTCTCCTATACCACACTACTGAGCAGACGTGAATAGTTTCTGGTGGGGGAAATATTTTAGTGGCGCTCAGGACCCGGTGTCTAACAAGAGGCGCCACCAACCTCTCCCTACTCAAGACTCCAATAGCTGTACAGGCTCTTGAGTTTGTAATGATAACACCACGTCTATGATTCTCGCAAAAATATTATTGAAATTTAATATTAAGCTTCTTACCCCCCCCCCCCCCCACGCCCCTCCCCACCGCCCCTCCCCACCGCCCCTCCCCACCGCCGAAGCTTACGTGATCACTATTCTGTAAACACACACTGAATCTTTTTAGTAACAACACGCAGGGTATCAACAGTGTGGCGGTTATTATTATTATTATTATTATTATTATTATTATTATTATTATTATTACTATTTGTTTTTAATATAATTGAATTAATATACAGACTCTGTTAACTCTAAGACGCGGTGAGTTTTGATATATTGAATATTGTGTTGTAGCCTTGTAAGACCCCCCTCCCCTCCCCCCTCCCCTCCCCCTCCCCCCTCCCCCCTTCCCCCTCCCTCCCCCCTCCCCCCTCCCCTCCCCTCTTTCAACCAATAAGACCCACAACCATAACCCCAAAACCCCTCGTCTCTTAACCCCTCTTGTCCTGACGACGCGATCATTCCCTTCACCTCCCCCCTCCCTCCACCCTCCTCCCCCCTCCCCCAACCAAACACATCTCCTAATTGCTCATCATTTCACGTCAGGTCCTTCATAACTAGGGCCTTTAAGGGTGGATGACGTCACAAGAGGGAGGGGGGGTAGGAGGGAGGGGGGGGGATGCAAGATGGCCACTATTTACACTTAAGCCTCACGCACGGCCACAGCACAATGAAACAAAGACCTCACTACGTTCTGTCGGGCTGTTTGATCCTCTACTACCTTCCCCCTCCCCCCCCCCCACCACCTCCCCCCCTCCCCCCGACAGGCTCTTTACTCCCCCCTTCCCTCTCCCCTTCCCCCCTCTCCCTCTCTGATATTGGTGTTCTTAATCGTCCAATCCTTTCTCCACCTCAACCCTCCCCCTCTTACCCCCCCTTCTGCCCCCCCCCCTCCCTCTTCGTATCCCCCCCTCTGTTACCCCCGTCCCCCCGTCTCGCTCTGATTACTCTCCCGATTTAACTGACAATACTACCGATTAATTGATTCTATTTCACTCATTAATAGTCTATCCTCTCCTCTCCCTCCCCTTCAGTCACTCCCCGATTACCGTACCGATTTAACTGAGTAATACCGATATACGTTTCTACCTCCCTATTCCCGATTACAATGCAGATTTAATTGAAAAAACGATTAATATTTATTGTTTTCTATCAACTCAGATTTGATTTCAAGATTAAATAAAAATTGTCGTGGGAAATAAATAAATAAATAAATAAATAAATAAATAAATACTACAAAAGTTAAAGCATTTGCGTAGTTTTAGACCTTAGGATTCACAAATGATGATTTAATGCTCTTCCCCGCGATGCTCACTTGTTTTGAAACCCCACCGATGAGGAATCTGACACCATTAGTCCCTCTCTGCACCGCCTCCTTATACTCTACCCGGAGTCACGATCACATCATCTTTTATCTTTGTTGTTGTTGTTCTTCTTCTTTTCGCTATTTACCTCCTCCTCCTCCTCTTTCTCTATTACGTTTCCTTCTTCTTCTTCTTCTTCTTCTTCTTCTTCTTCTTCTTCTTCTTCTCTGTTACGTATCCTTGGCTGGTTCAGAGAGTTACCATTTTACATGTAATGAGATAAGACAGTGATAAATACATCATACCGACGGGGGATAATGAGGGAGAGAAGGAGGGGGGATGGGAGAGGGAGAGAAGGAGGGGGGGATGGGAGAGAGAGAGAGAGAGAGGGTAAGTGAGAAGGAGAGAGAGAGGGTGAGAAGGAAGGAGGGAGATGATGGTGCCAGTGAGAACCCCGTGTCTCTCCCTTTCCAAACATGTCTTGACTTTTCTCACTAATGATTCACTCTCGCACACTTATGACTCACTTGTACTCATGATTCACTCTCACACACTTATGACTCACTTGTACTCATGATTCACTAGCACTCACGAATCATTCACTCTCATTCATGACTTATTCACGCATGACTCCTCGTCAAACGCTAATGATTTCTTAAAATGGATGCCAGTCGGTTTGTGCACGGGAATCAAGGTCGTTTAGTACACAGGTCGTTTAGTACACAAGTCGTTTAGTACACAGGTCGTTTAGTACACAGGTCGTTTAGTACACAAGTCGTTTAGTACACAAGTCGTTTAGTACACAGGTCGTTTAGTACACAAGTCGTTTAGTACACAAGTCGTTTAGTACACAAGTCGTTTAAGAGATGTTGAGAGAGTTATCGTACAGACGCACATGTTGAAACAGACAGGTATGGAGACAGACACAGACAGACATATAAACAGTAGAGGTCCCCGACTGTCACCTTGCAGGACCACACTCAGCTAGGGGCCGTGTTGTCACTCCTAACAGGGATATGAAAAACTTGTAACTAGATGACGTTTGTGTTGCTTTAATTCTGTGTGTGTGTGTGTGTGTGTGTGTGTGTGTGTGTGTGTGTGTGTGTGTGTGTGTGTGTGTGTGTTTTACTGTAGATGTTTATATTTTATTAATGTTTTGTTTTACCGTTTCATTTCTGTTTTGTGTATTTAGTTTCAACCGAAATAATGATTATGAATCTTTTTACTTCTGTTCTGTTGTTATTATTATTATTATTCTTTTTATTATTATTATTATTATCATTATTATTATTATTATTATTATTATTATTATTATTACTCGCATACACCCTCAAATAATTACTATACGTGTTATCACCACTATAGCAGCCGTGGTTACCTAAGAGGCAGTTATCTTGCCAGCGTCTGCCTTAAATATCACCATAGTTTTACATACTCATTTGCATATACCTGTTATGGCCATGAAATCTGAGCTGGGAATCGACCACACGTTCTGTCCCACCCATCCCACACTCACTCCCTACACCAGCATCAATAACTCCTCTGGCTGGTGTAGAAGACCTGTGATGTAGTGTTGTATTTCAGTGTGTGTGTGTGTGAACTAACTACGAAAACAGGGCTTGTAGTTTGGCCAGTTTTAGAATGGTTACCTGGGGAGTAGAAGCTGTCATTGTGCTCTGTTGTGAGACTGACGATGAAGTTAATTATTTCAGATTCATGGGCGATATATATACTCTCTCTCTCTCTCTCTCTCTCTCTCTCTCTCTCTCTCTCTCTCTCTCTCTCTCTCTCTCTCTCTCTCTCTCTCCTCCTGACGCACTTGGCTTATTAGATGTCTCATTCAACACACTTGGTCTTCGGCTCGACACACTTGGTCTCTCGCTCAACACACTCGACTTATTCAACACACTCTGTCTCTCGCTCAACACACTCGACTTATTCAACACACTTGGTCTCTCGCTCAACACACTCGACTTATTCAACACACTTGGTCTCTCGCTCAACACACTCGACTTATTCAACACACTCTGTCTCTCGCTCAACACACTCGACTTATTCAACACACTTGGTCTCTCGCTCAACACACTCGACTTATTCAACACACTTGGTCTCTCGCTCAACACACTCGACTTATTCAACACACTCTGTCTCTCGTGCAACACACTCGACTTATTCAACACACTCTGTCTCTCGCTCAACACACTCGACTTATTCAACACACTTGGTCTCTCGCTCAACACACTCGACTTATTCAACACACTCTGTCTCTCGTGCAACACACTCGACTTATTCAACACACTTGGTCTCTCGCTCAACACACTCGACTTATTCAACACACTTGGTCTCTCGTGCAACACACTCGACTTATTCAACACACTCTGTCTCTCGCTCAACACACTCGACTTATTCAACACACTTGGTCTCTCGTGCAACACACTCGACTTATTCAACACACTCTGTCTCTCGTGCAACACACTTAATAATAATTACTTGTCTATTTTTTTACCCATATATATATACTTTTCCAGTCTATTTTATCGCTATATCCTCCTAATCTGCTATACTCTTGCTATACTACCCTGTTTGCTATACTACATGCTATGCTATGCTATGTCCGCCTATAGAATCTGGTGTATTGAACACGTCATACCTCTTGTTGCACGCTAAGCCTATGTAACTTACTGTGCTATACCTGTATACCACTTATTGTGCTATATACACCTGCTATACACCACTTATTGCGCTATATACACCTGCTATACACCATTTTTGTGCTATACACCTGCTATACACCACTTACTGCGCTATATACACCTGCTATACACCACTTATTGCGCTATATACACCTGCTATACACCACTTTATTGTGCTATATACACCTGCTATACACCACTTATTGTGCTATATACACCTGCTATACACCACTTACTGCGCTATATACACCTGCTATACACCACTTATTGTGCTATATACACCTGCTATACACCACTTACTGCGCTATATACACCTGCTATACACCACTTATTGTGCTATATACACCTGCTATACACCACTTACTGCGCTATATACACCTGCTATACACCACTTATTGTGCTATATACACCTGCTATACACCACTTATTGTGCTATATACACCTGCTATACACCACTTATTGTGCTATACACCTGCTATACACCACTTACTGCGCTATATACACCTGCTATACACCACTTATTGTGCTATACACCTGTTATACACCGCTTACTGCGCTATATACACCTGCTATACACCACTTACTGCGCTATATACACCTGCTATACACCACTTATTGTGCTATATACACCTGCTATACACCACTTATTGTGCTATATACACCTGCTATACACCACTTATTGCGCTATATACACCTGCTATACACCACTTATTGTGCTATACACCTGCTATACACCACTTATTGCGCTATATACACCTGCTATACACCACTTATTGTGCTATATACACCTGCTATACACCACTTACTGCGCTATATACACCTGCTATACACCACTTATTGCGCTATATACACCTGCTATACACCATTTTTGTGTTATACACCTGCTATACACCACTTACTGCGCTATATACACCTGCTATACACCATTTTTGTGCTATACACCTGCTATACACCACTTACTGCGCTATATACACCTGCTATACACCACTTATTGTGCTATACACCTGTTATACACCGTTTACTGCGCTATATACACCTGCTATACACCACTTACTGCGCTATATACACCTGCTATACACCATTTTTGTGCTATACACCTGTTATACACCGCTTACTGCGCTATATACACCTGCTATACACCACTTATTGCGCTATATACACCTGCTATACACCACTTATTGTGCTATATACACCTGCTATACACCACTTACTGCGCTATATACACCTGCTATACACCACTTATTGCGCTATATACACCTGCTATACACCACTTTATTGTGCTATACACCTGCTATACACCACTTACTGCGCTATATACACCTGCTATACACCACTTATTGTGCTATACACCTGTTATACACCGCTTACTGCGCTATATACACCTGCTATACACCACTTATTGTGCTATACACCTGCTATACACCACTTATTGCGCTATATACACCTGCTATACACCATTTTTGTGCTATACACCTGCTATACACCACTTACTGCGCTATATACACCTGCTATACACCACTTATTGTGCTATACATCTGCTATACACCTGCTATACACTTGCTATACCACGCGTTATATAAGACAGACTGAGTTAATTATCCCCGTGTTGACAAGATAGTTCCTCTCCCCCTCACTGTTTTCTACCTAAGTTTTCTATTTTTCCCCTCAGTCCCTCCCTGCCCCTCCCCGCCCCTCCCCACCCCGCCCATCCCCACCCCTCCCCGCCCATCCCCACCCCTCCCCTCCCCGCCCCTCTACCCTACCTCCAGTTAACATCCCCTCTCCCCTCTGTCCCTCCCTTACCCTCAGCTCCCCTCTATCTTCCCTCTAGTTACCCTCCCCCACTCCCCTTGAATCCCCTCCCTTCCTCTCTTTACCATAGTTCCCTTCCCTTTAACTCCTTCCCCACCTCTCCTTTCCTTCCTTCCCTCCCTCCTTAGTCCCCCCTTCCTCTCTCTCTCTCCTCTCTCTCTCTCTCTCTCTCTCTCTCTCTCTCTCTCTCGTAGTAAAACTTGTGGGAACTTGTGTGTGTGTGTGTGTGTGTTCGTTAGTGAGTCTGTCCATTGTTAAGAGATTACTGCTGTCTAATGAACCTGTCTCCTGTCTTCCCCCCCCTTAACCCCACCCCCCCCATCTCACCCCCCCAACCTACCCCCCAACCTAACCCCCCCAACCTAACCCCCCCAACCTAACCCCCCCCTCAGAGACACTGCTGGGTGTAGTTGTATTTGAGTGTGTGTGTGTGCGTGTGCGTGTGTGTGCGTGCGTGCGTGTGTGTAGTTCCCATCACCTACAGGGAGGAACAAGACAAAGAATAAAATTGGCTGGACGATGAACAAGGGGAAGTCGTTAAATAGTTAGTCGCTAGAGGCTCTCTGATTGGCTGGGGAAGTCAACGTGGCGGAAGGTGATTGGTTCCTTAATGATGGTGGTGGTAGTGAGGGTGAAGATAGTAGGGGTGGTAGTTAGGGTGGTGGTGGTAGTTAGGGTGGTTGTTATGGTGGGGTGGTAGTTAGGGTGGTTGTTATGGTGGGGGTGGTAGTTAGGGTGGGGGGTGGTAATTAGGGTGGTTGTTTATGGTGGGGGTGGTAGTTAGGGTGGTGGTGGTAGTTAGGGTGGTGGTGGTAGTTAGGGTGGTTGTTATGGTGGGGGTGGTAGTTAGGGTGGTTGTTATGGTGGGGGTGGGGGGTGGTAATTAGGGTGGTTGTTATGGTGGGGGTGGTAGTTAGGGTGGTTGTTATGGTGGTGGAACACGCATGCACACACACACACACACACACACACACACACACACACACACACACACACACACACACACACACTATAAATAATATAGTTTCAAGATAACTTCCCTCATGTTACTTAATTATATGCAAAGTAGCATTAATATTATGGCCAGGTAAGAGGCGGACCACCTAAAGCATCTCAACCTAACCTAACCTAACCTAACCTAAGCATCTCGTTTAAGTGACTCAGGCCGTGTATAGGGGAACGTTTAAGTGACTCAGACAAGGTATAGGGGAACGTTTAAGTGACTCAGGCAAGGTATAGGGGAACGTTTAAGTGATTCAGGCAGGGTATAGGGGAACGTTTAAGTGACTCAGGCAAGGTATAGGGGAACGTTTAAGTGACTCAGGCAGGGTATAGGGGAACGTTTAAATGACTCAGGCAAGGTATAGGGGAACGTTTAAGTGACTCAGACAAGGTATAGGGGAACGTTTAAGTGACTCAGGCAAGGTATAGGGGAACGTTTAAGTGACTCAGGCAGGGTATAGGGGAACGTTTAAGTGACTCGGGGGAACATCAAAAGGACTTACACAGAACAGCAGAGAACATCTAATTGGCCCTTCCAGTTTAGGGGAAGACCTGAATGGCTCTTTCAGGTTAGAAGGAAGGGGCAGTAGGTAGGTCGGGAGGGGGAGGGGGTGAGAGGGAAGGGGGTGAGAGGGAAGTAGGGAGGGGGGGAGGGAAGTAGATTGACTTCCCTCCGATACTTTGTGTTGTGATGGTTGGAGGACCTTTGTGTCGTGTTGATGGCGGCGGTGATAAACACTGAAGGACCCGCTGACTCCTATTGTCTCTTGGTCTTTTGTGTGCTGCCGTCTGTCGTCCTGGGGAAGGGGGGAGGGAGGGTGAAGAACGGAGGGAGAAGGGTGTAGGGGAAGGGGGAGGGAGGGTGAGGGGAGATGGAAGGAGGAGGGAGGCTATTGAGGTCTAAGGTACTTTAATCGTGAATATTTTTTGTAAGTCTTGTTTTGTTTTTCCTAGGGTGACTGTATGTATGTATGTATGTATGTAATAATAATAATAATAATAATTAACGGTTTATTGAAAGAGCTTGGCAGCCAGAAGGCTGAAAATATACAGTTACATATTTGGGGAGTGGGTTACGAATTACAAATAATATACAAGTAACATAAGTGACACAAATAAGACATATAATAACTTAGATGGGGAAAAGCTCAAACTACAGTTCAATTCAACATAGTGACAGTGTTACAGTATTACAAGTTATTGATAATTTTTACAATGGTTGGGACTGGGCTGTTCTTATAGCGATCAGTTCGTGCACGTATGTATGTATGTATGTATGTATGTATGTATGGTGATGGGTGGTGCTGAGGTGTCGAATGATCAGTTATATTAAAGATTCACACTTCAGTTCAGATGATACACTTCAGATAATTTTCGTCGACTGAGGAAATTGTGGGTAAATTGTTTCCTGTTTCCATCAGTTTGTTCATCCAAGCATGTCGTTCTTGTCTTCCGTCGCCTAGGCCTACAGACAGACAGATAGACAGGCAGACAGATAGACAGACAGGCAGACAGACAGACAGACAGACAGACAGACAGACTCACTCGGCAAACGGGATTATGCGTAGAATATTAACGACTCTTTCTCTTTAATTACCAGTGTCACCTAACCAAACCTAATCTAACTATCAACACTGTGGTCTTTAAAAGATGGTCCATATCTCAGACTCGACATACAATTAACATCGCAGAGAATATATTTACCCTATTTTAGACCTACTGTACTGTACATATTAAATAAAGTCCTTCAAAACTTTCTCGGGTCATAAAAACCTACTTAGTGGTGTATCAGTTCACACGAGGCACCAGTTAGGGCCTCGGCATGTACACTGTATATATGGGTGTATTAATAGATGATTTCAGTACGTAATCTCTTTTAATTCATCCATACGGCCCCGACCCTGCCCTGCCCTGACCCTGCCCTGCCCTGTCCCTGCCCTGTCCCGAGCCTGCCCTGACCCTGCCCCGCTCCGCCCCGCCCCGCCCCTGCCCCGCCCCGCCCTGCCCTGACCCTGCCCTGCCCTGACCCGACCCTGCCCCGCCCCGCCCCGCCCCTGCCCCGCCCCGCCCTGCCCTGCCCTGCCTTGCCCCTGCCCTGTCCCGAGCCTGCCCTGCCCTGCCCTGCCCTGCCCTGCCCTGCCCTGCCCAGGCTATAGAGGAACATCTGTTGTATGTCAAACTGTAGTTTAATATATTCCTTTATTTTCGTCAAGGTCTGCCTGAGTTTGGTATTGCTATATGTGTCCTGTCATTTACCGAAGAGCTTGTATGCACTCCAACAGACGAGAGAGGAGGGGGGGGGGGGGAGAGGGGAACTTGACCTAGACACAGACAAGAGGTAGAGATAAAACAACTAGTCACCCCCACTCACCCCGCCCCTCACCCCACTCCCCACCTCTCACCCCACTCCCCACCCCTCACCCCACTCCCCACCCCTCACCCCACTCCCCACCTCTCATCCCCTCCACCACCAACATCTTGAGACGGCCACTCAAAGTCTTGCCCGCCTCTGTTGCTTACCTTTGATGTCCCCCCCCCCCCCCCCAAACCCACCCACCCCTTGAGCTGAGGCTTGACTTCCTCTCCCCCAAACTTCGTCTCCCTCATTACTTGCCTCCTCCACGTCGTCGTCAGGTTGTCTTCCCCGTAGAAACACAGTGAGATGCTCGCCCTTGTGGTAACCCTGTCGATGGTTCGGGTTTGATGTTGCACTTTTTCGGCTGTCATAACTGATGGGTTGTCGATGTTGTTATTCGGGGCTTCTTCCTCCTGCCGCTGCTGTTGTTACTGTGTCTTATTGTCGTATGATATAGTGTCTTGGTATATGGGGTTGTATTGTTGTTATTATCGTTGTTATTATTATTATTGTTGTTATCGTTATTATTTTTGTTATTAACTTTTTATTTTTAGTATTTTTATTATCATTATTATTTCATGTGAATATATAAAACAATATAAGATAATAAGATAACACAACATATAACTAAACATAACAACATTAAATATAACATAATAACCTATAACACAACACAGATAATAACATATAATAACAAGTCCAAGGTACAATAACTCAACCATGATGTGTAAAAAAAAAACGGGAGAAAAATCACCAAATTACAAAATGAAACGACAAAATCACAAAAAATCAACGATAAAAATCACTAATAAAAAAAGGCAAGAAAAAATCACCAATATAAAGATAAATCACAGTCAAAATATTAGAATCCTCCAATAACCCTGGACAGTAAATTTGGCAGGTGAACTGATAAGTGGTCAGCCTGTGTGTGTGTCCGTCAAGAGAGAGACAGGGGCACAAAAGCCTCTGGCCAGGAGTAATTAACGCCAACAAAGGGAGGAAGCAGCACCAGGAGGAGGAAGACGAGGAAGAGGAAGAGGAGGAGGAGGAGGAGGAGGAAGAGGAAGAGGAGGAGGAGGAGGAGGAGTAGTTTCAGACAGGGAGACAAATGCTTCTGTTGCCTCCACCGACCGATTGTGGTTTGTCTTAGTGTAGGGAAAGAGGTAGGAGGAGGAGGAGGGAGGGAGAGAGGTAAAAGAGAAGTAGGAGGAGGAGGGGGAAAAGAAGAGCGGTAGAAGGATGGAAGTAGGGAGAAGTAGGAGGGAGAGATAGGAAGAGGAGGCGGAAGGGAGAGATGGGAAATGGATCATCTGTTATTGTTATTATTATTATTATTCCTCTTGAGAAATAAAATTCAAGTATAGAGGAAATTTATCAAGTTAAAAAAGTATTCTACCTTTAATATCTTGTTAATTGATCTCCTAATTAAGACAATTAATATTCAGTGATATAAATTCTACCTTAGTGAGATTGTTTGATATAAGTCTTTCTCACAGGTAAGCGTGTGTCATACCGGCGTTATCACCTGGTAGTGTCAGGCTCTCATTAACTCAAGGTAAGTCCAGTTAATTACAGGACAGGTATAGGTTGGCACAGGTAGATTGGCACAGGTAGATTGGCACAGGTAGATTGGAACAGGTAGGTTGGAACAGGTATAGGTTAGGACAGGTAGATTGGCACAGGTAGATTGGAACAGGTAGGTTGGAACAGGTAGTCACAGTGTTAGGCTGGGAAAGGGTTTCTTTAGCCATATTGGGTCATATTGGTGGGGCTTTGTTTCGCCTGTCGGATCTCAGGATGATTAGGAACAGCAGCTGATGGTTAAGCACCTTGAGAAAGTAGTGTCAGTAGGTAGCAGGAAGCAGTAGACGAGCAGGAGACAACAGACGAGGCAGTAACAGCAAGAATCAACAGATGTAGCAATAACAGGAAGACAGCTGACGAGACACCAACAGCAATATTAAACAACACACAGAAACAACAGACTAATACCGTACCAGCAGAAGGCATAGAAAACAAGCGAGGCAGCGGGAGGAGGAGGAGACAGAGATCGATAACGCTGTGGAGAGACATTGGTGCCTCATAGAAAAAAAGTAACAGCGTCTTGTAAACTCAATTAGGTTAGGTTTAGGTTAGGTTAGGTTAGGTTAGGTTTAGGTTAGGTTAGGTTTAGGTTAGGTTAGGTCAGGTTAGGTTAGGTCAGGTTAGGTTAGGTTAGGTTAGGTATTACGGATGGCTGCCACCATTATTCCCAGTGGTCTCTCTGAGGCCTGGGGATACACTTAAGATAAAACGGATGACATGAAGATTGACACACCCTCAGCTTATTTTACCCGAAGATTCGTCACCTTCAGCTTATTTTACCTGAAGATTGGCCACCCCCCCCCCACCTCCTTCAGTTTATAACAGAGGGGGTTACGTTCAGTTGTTGTTAGTTAGGTTAGGTTAGGTTAGGTTAGGTTAGGTTTGGTTCAGACTGTGTAGATTAGGGCTGGGGGAGGATAGATTAGGTTAGGGTAGGCTAGATTATGTTAGGGCACGGTAGGTTTGGTTCGGTTTAGGTAGATCGGGGTAGGTTAGATTATGTTATGTTAGTTTAGGTTAAATTTGGTTCACTTTAGGGTTGCTAATATTCAGGCGTTAATAGTGTTGAAGATTAGATAAGATAAGCACGGATTACACGAAAATTGTGACCAAGTCCCAGGTTGATGATCTGACTTTCTGCCTCATTTACACACAATTGCAGGGTCTCAATTGTTTCTCTTACTATGACAACACAACATACATATATTGTTTCTCACTTTTGATCTTTTTTTCATTTTTGTATTTCTGTATTATCATTATCATTATTATTATTATTATTATTATCATTATCATTATCATTATCATTATTATTATCATTATCATTATCATTATTATTTTGCCCCCAGGCCCCGATGTGGGTCAGTGACCTGTGCCCGGGTGGGCTAATCCCTGCATAAAAAAAAAGACAACATGAAAGTTGTGTGGGTCATGGGTAGGTTAGGTTGTTTATAATAGTGTCCCCCTTAGTTGTAATAGAAAACGTGTAGCATTATTTATGTTGTTGGTGTGAGAGACGAGGGAAACTGTGTGACGTATTTCGAGGTGGAGAGAGAGTTAGGGGTCCCTGGTGGTGTGTCGAGGGGCCCACAGCGGCACTATACCAGAAACTAACACCCGGAACTGAGAATCTAATGCTCTTAAATAAGTCACTCGGGACCCATCTCTGCGGTATGATATCCCGCCTCTCTCTCTCTCTCTCTCTCTCTCTCTCTCTCTCTCTCTCTCTCTCTCTCTCTCCCGCCTGAGAGTCTCTATTAAGTGGGTTTGTTTGTTTGTTCTGTCGCTGACGTTCATAAGTTTCAGACTATAGAAAATCGTCAGTCAGTGTGTGTGTGTGTGTGTGTGTGTGTGTGTGTGTGCGCGCGCGTGTGTGTGTGTGTGTGTGTGTTTTCCATAATAGACATTTTTCTTGCCTAACATATCTTACGTGATGCCCCGCCTCTTAGTACACCTGGCGGCATCTGATTGGCCCTGGTTTAATGGTTACCTCTTAAAGCCCCGCCCATAAATATCATCCTCACACCTCAGCCTTTAATTGGGCGTGGAGTAGGGCGTGCCACAATAAAAGCCCCGCCCACAAGTATAGGATACCATAACTTTCAATTAGCCATGAGGTGGATCGTGCCCAAACAGACTCCGCATACCCATCCAACCCATCCAACCCACCCCAGCCCACCCCAACCCACCCCAACCCACCCCTCTCGTGATTACAGCGTGGCACATCAAAGGCAGGGAACTGGTAGAGGACGCACGAAAAATATACAGGGGTGGAATTTGAAATGGGTAAAGCCTGGGTGTTTTACCAGAGTCTACCCTCCCTCCTCCTCCCAACTGTGTGTGTGTGTGTGTGTGTGTGTGTGTGTGTGTGTGTGTGTGTGTGTGTGTGTGTGTGTGTGTCCATTTTCTGCGACTCGTCCGTTAGGTAATGAGGGGTCGAGGAGAGCAGGAAAAGGTGATTATTACTCGTAAACAAGGATGGGATTGAAGGGGGGGGGGGGGGGCGCTCTGTAACTGGTGCTCCGACCCGAGTATTTTACTGTGATGGAGAGAGGAGAGAGAGAGAGAGGACGAACAGGTGTATTGGTGTGTGTGTGTGTGTGTGTGTGTGTGTGTGTGTGTTTGTGTGTAATAATAATAATAATAATAATAATTAACGGTTTATTGAAAGAGCTTGGCAGCCAGAAGGCTGAAAATATACAGTTACATATTTGGGGAATGGGTTACGAATTACAAATAATATACAAGTAACATAAGTGACACAAATAAGACATATAATAACTTAGATGGGGAAAAGCTCAAACTACAGTTCATTTCAACATAGTGACAGTGTTACAGTATTACAAGTTGTTGATAATTTTTACAATGGTTGGGACTGGGCTGTTCTTATATGTGTGTGTGTGTGTGTGTGTGTGTGTGTGTGTGTGTGTGTGTGTGTGTGTACGAAATATTCCACCAACGTAGCTGCAGTGTTAATGACAAGACAATACTAACCAACCCATCACAAACCAGATTTTCGTAGAATAGGAATAGGTTGATTTGGTTAGGTTAGGTTAGGTTAGGTTAGGTTAGGTTAGGTTAGGTTAGGTTAGGTTAGGTTTGGTTAGGTTAGGTTAGGTTAGGTTAGGTTAGGTTAGGTTAGGTTAGATTAGATTTGATTTGATTTGATTATTTTACTTATGTTAAGTTTGTTTAGATTAGTTGAGGTTGGGTTAAGTTTGATGGGGTTAAGTTAGGTTTGATGAGGTTAAGTCAGGTTTGATGAGGTTAAGTCAGGTTTGATGAGGTTAAGTCAGGTTTGATGAGGTTAAGTTAGGTTTGATGAGGTTAAGTTAGGTTTGATGAGGTTAAGTTAGGTTTGATGAGGTTAAGTTAGGTTTGATGAGGTTAAGTTAGGTTTGATGAGGTTAAGTTAGGTTTGATGAGGTTAAGTTAGGTTTGATGAGGTTAAGTTAGGTTTGATGAGGTTAAGTTAGGTTTGATGAGGTTAAGTTAGGTTTGATGAGGTTAAGTTAGGTTTGATGAGGTTAAGTCAGGTTTGATGAGGTTAAGTTAGGTTTGATGAGGTTAAGTTAGGTTTGATGAGGTTAAGTCAGGTTTGATGAGGTTAAGTCAGGTTTGATGAGGTTAAGTTAGGTTTGATGAGGTTAAGTCAGGTTTGATGAGGTTAAGTCAGGTTTGATGAGGTTAAGTTAGGTTTGCTTAAATTGTTTAGTCTGCTTCAGAAACACGACATAACTGACAGCACCTCCTCAGCCAATCATAACCTGGGTGACGGGCGCTCCCTTGGTGATTTTATTTATTGTTTTCATGGGAACAGCTCAAGAGTGACGTGTTCTTCCAGGTAGTAATAAAGAATTTCCTGGAATCCAGTTTCAAGTTCTGTAATTCCTGGAAAGTTTTAAGATCGGGAATTTTAGCCTAGAAAATCCTCACTATTGGACTACCAACTCTAGTGTGGGAGGCTGTAAGTGTGTGTGTTACGAGTGTCCGCCATAAGTTTTTGTTCTGGGTATGAAATACTTTGGTTTGGATAGTGTGTGGTTGGCTAGAGCAGTTTCGTTCATTACTCGCCCACACTGCCTGAGCCATCATTTATGTATTAAATTTGTTTTATTACATTGTGTATCTAATATACTATAGGACTTGCCGTGTGTGTATCTGTTCCAGGCAGCCGAAACGGCACAATCGTTTTTCATCAAACTTGGTGGAAAAATCGCAAAAAAAAATCGTAGAGTGGAACAAACCTGGTCCCATGTCGATGGTTTCTTTAGGAAGGCATTAATTAACCATTTTATTTACGATGGAAAACGATGCAAGTCTACGGACTTGGCTCTCCCTCATTCGCTGTACGCTAGCCAAGCAAGAGCATTCAAACTTTCACTGGGCACGAAGGTGCCGCGATCACTTGTTAATTGTATTATGTTTGTATATAGGTTAGATAAGTGGAACTAATGTCAGTAGGGTAATTTAGATAAAGTTTACGTTTTGGCCAATCAGGATATGATACGTCGGTATTTGGCGGTAGAGAGGTGACGTCGGTGACCGGCTGGTAGTAGGTAGACAGTCTAGGCACAGCTGTCTGGTGACCTGCTGGTAGTCGGTAGTCAGTCTAGGCACAGCTGTCTGGTGACCGGCTGGTAGTCGGTAGTCAGTCTAGGCACAGCTGTCTGGTGACCGGCTGGTAGTAGGTAGACAGTCTAGGCACAGCTGTCTGGTGACCTGCTGGTAGTCGGTAGTCAGTCTAGGCACAGCTGTCTGGTGACCGGCTGGTAGTCGGTAGTCAGTCTAGGCACAGCTGTCTGGTGACCGGCTGGTAGTCGGTAGTCAGTCTAGGCACAGCTGTCTGGTGACCGGCTGGTAGTCGGTAGTCAGTCTAGGCACAGCTGTCTGGTGGCTGGCTGGTAGTCGGTAGTCAGTCTAGGCACAGCTGTCTGGTGACTGGCTGGTAGTCAGTCTAGGCACAGCTGTCTGGTGACTGGCTGGTAGTCGGTAGTCAGTCTAGGCACAGCTGTTTGGTGACCAGCTGGTAGTCGGTAGTCAGTCTAGGCACAGCTGTCTGGTGACTGGCTGGTAGTCGGTAGTTAGTCTAGGCACAGCTGTCTGATGACCGGCTGGTAGTCAGTCTAGGCACAGCTGTTTGGTGACCAGCTGGTAGTCGGTAGTCAGTTTAGGCACAGCTGTTTGGTGACCAGCTGGTAGTCAGTCTAGGCACAGCTGTCTGGTGACCGGCTGGTAGTCAGTGTAGGCACAGCTGTCTGGTGACCGGCTGGTAGTCAGTCTAGGCACAGCTGTTTGGTGACCAGCTGGTAGTCGGTAGTCAGTGTAGGCACAGCTGTCTGGTGACCGGCTGGTAGTCAGTCTAGGCACAGCTGTTTGGTGACCAGCTGGTAGTCGGTAGTCAGTTTAGGCACAGCTGTCTGGTGACCGGTTGGTAGTCAGTCTAGGCACAGCTGTCTGGTGACCGGCTGGTAGTCAGTTTAGGCACAGCTGTCTGGTGACCAGCTGGTAGTTGGTAGTCAGTCTAGGCACAGCTGTCTGGTGACCGGCTGGTAGTCAGTCTAGGCACAGCTGTCTGGTGACCGGCTGGTAGTCAGTTTAGGCACAGCTGTCTGGTGACCAGCTGGTAGTCGGTAGTCAGTCTAGGCACAGCTGTCTGGTGACCGGCTGGTAGTCAGTTTAGGCACAGCTGTCTGGTGACTGGCTGGTAGTTGGTAGTCAGTCTAGGCACAGCTGTCTGGTGACCGGCTGGTAGTCAGTCTAGGCACAGCTGCCTTAAGTTAAGTAGTCTACCCTCTCTCTGGTGTTATAGGAGTTGGCATTTGACTATTGAGATTTGTTTTGCTTTACATTGGTGTTGAGTGATCTTGTTGGACCTTCAGTCCTTACTCAGCCACTTCCAAACATCTTGTCATATTATTATTATTGTTGTTATTTATTCTATTTTATGTACATATTTGGTGGTGGTGGGAATTACTTAATAAATGTTCATATTTTTATTGACTTGTTTAGGATTTGACCTGTTAACTTGACCTTTGTTAGGAGAACTTGGGAGTAAGACTATAATAATAAATACTGATATATTTGAAAGACTTCAGTAGTTTGTGTTTATGTAACGATCTACCATAGGTTCGTAACAGTGTGTAGGTGCTTGGAAGTGTATGTGTATAGATGACTGTAAGTGTGGGTGTGTGTGTGTTTGGGTGGGTGTAAGTGTGGGTGTGTGTGTGTGTGTGGGTGGGTGGGTGTAAGTGTGGGTGTGTGTGTGTGTGTGGGTGGGTGTAAGTGTGGGTGTGTGTGTGTTTGGGTGGGTGTAAGTGTGGGTGTGTGTGTGTGTGTGGGTGGGTGTGTGTGTGTGTGTGTGTGGGTGGGTGTAAGTGTGGGTGTGTGTGTGTTTGGGTGGGTGTAAGTGTGGGTGTGTGTGGGTGGGTGTAAGTGTGGGTGTGTGTGTGTTTGGTTGGGTGTAAGTGTGGGTGTGTGTGTGTGTGGGTGTATGGGTGGGTGTAAGTGTGGGTGTATGTGTGTTTGGGTGGGTGTAAGTGTGGGTGTGTGTGTGTTTGGGTGGGTGTAAGTGTGGGTGTGTGTGTGTGTGGGTGTATGGGTGGGTGTAAGTGTGGGTGTATGTGTGTTTGGGTGGGTGTAAGTGTGGGTGTGTGTGTGTGTGTGTGGGTGGGTGTGTGTGTGTGTGTGTTTGGGTGGGTGTAAGTGTGGGTGTGTGTGTGTGTGGGTGTATGGGTGGGTGTAAGTGTGGGTGTATGTGTATGGGTGGGTGGGTGTGTGGGTGTATGGGTGGGTGTAAGTGTGGGTGTATGGGTGGGTGTAAGTGTGTGGGTGGCTCTGAATATAGTTTCCACCACTCAATAAGGTATGGATAAACTAACTCTCTCTCTTCTTGGATTCGAACCCAAGTCTTCCAGGGTATCGAGTAGACATTAGTGCCCCCTTTACTCCACGACACACCCCTCCCCTTCATTCCCCCCTTTCTCCTCTCCTCCCTTCTTTCCCACTTCCCCCCCTCCTTTCTTTCCACTCTTCCCTCTCCCTTTCACCCACTCCTCTCCTCTCCTTCCTCACCCCCCCTCCGTCCCCTCCTTCAAGAGAAAGTATCGCTTTAAACTGAAGAAAATTATCCTAATCCAAGACGATAAACCCGTAGCTACATCTTATCAATTTAGTGTTTGTAAGTATTATCGAGTTTAACCTGTACACACATACAGGGGGGGGGGGGGGGGGGGTTACTCCTACATAACTCACATCCAGGTGTCCCAGGTAATGTTTCTTAATTAATAGTGTAAGTTATTTTCTAGGTGATTTTTGTTTGTGATGTATATTTAGTTGAGTTTGTTGGTGCTGTTCAATTGATTTAAGGACCATTTTATAATATGGTATTTTGATGATATTTTTCACTCCCCACAACAGCTGATTAATGTAAACAGAGATGTGGAGTAGAGGATAAACACCCTTATGGACTTGTGCATAGAGATCATTGTGGCGGTGGTGGAGGCGTTCTGCTATTTGACCTATAGTCTTGACCGAGGCCTTTTTTTTTCTGTCATTATTTACTGTCCATTACCTGTCAGTTGGTGCCGTATTATACCCCAAAGCTGTGGTGGTCAGGTGTGTTGCTGTTCCTGTCTCGTACCACATTCAGTGTTGCCAGGTGTCCGTTTGTTAGGTATTACCATACTTAGTATAGTCAGATGTGTGGCACTTGTTCTTACAATCATCCGCTGGTGCCAAATTTACAGATCCTGTCCGGTACATAATCACTGTTGCCAAGTTGTACAATTACTGTCCTCCCCCTACCCCTTCCCCCTCCCCCTTACCCCTCCCCCCCCTATACTCACGCACACTATTGCCAGACACACGATGGATCCTGTCAGTGTTACCAGATGTGTGGTTATTGCTCAAAACTCTCCACAAACCCCCCTCCCCCCACCCCCACTACCCCCTCCCCCCTCCACCACCCCCCCTACCCGTGTTTGATAATTGTGTTGCCTCTCTATAGTGGCGCTAAATACACCATTAGTGCCCGACGCTGCGCCATAAATACCCATTAAATCCTCGTGAAAATAAACTGGTGGTCGCTGGGTGTATTGGCGTCCAAGGGTGGGGGGGGGGGGGAGGGGTGGGGGAGAAGAAGGGGGGGAGGGGGCAGTCGCGTGCTCTAGGTTTTTTAACTAACATAATGAGGGATTAATTTTTTTATATGATTTTATTGGATATATTCGGTGATTAAAGTGCCGATTAGGTGTTGCTGGATTATGGTGTGGATTAGGTGTTGCTGGATTAAGGTGTGGATTAGGTGTTGCTAGATTAAGGTGTGGATTAGGTTTTGCTGGATTAAGGTGTGGATTAGGTGTTGCTGGGTTAAGGTGTGGATTAGGTGCTGCAGGATTAAGGTGTTCCGTGATTTAGGTGTTCCGTGATTTAGGTGTTTCGTGATTTAGGTGTTCCGTGATTTAGGTGTTCCGTGATTTAGGTGTTCCGTGATTGAAAAGTCGAATTGCGTGTTAATCAAGAATCGCTGATCGCAAACAGAACCAGACTAAATCCACAATGGCTCACAGCAAATGCCCTGTGATTGGAGCATGGAGCCGTTATTACGTGATTGGAACACCGAATCCACTATGTCTGTGATTGGAGCATGGAGCCGTTATTACGTGATTGGAACACCGAATCCACTATGTCTGTGATTGGAGCATGGAGCCGTTATTGCGTGATTGGAACACCGAATCCACTATGTCTGTGATTGGAGCATGGAGCCGTTATTACGTGATTGGAACACCGAATCCACTATGTCTGTGATTGGAGCATGGAGCCGTTATTACGTGATTGAAACACCGAATACACCGGGATTTTTTTTCATAGGTGCATCGAGTGTTAAGTGTTTAGTGATTTCAGACACTGTGTGTATTACGATTTTTTTACCAGTGGAAACAGAGAGGAAGGGGTGATGATATACTCTGATTGGCTGGTTGGGGGGTCCATGTACTCTGATGAGCTGGTGGGTCCATGTACTCTGATTGGCTGGTTGGGGGGTCCATGTACTCTGATTGGCTGGTTGGGGGGGTCCATGTACTCTGATGAGCTGGCTGGGGGGAGTCCATGTGCTGTGATTAGCTTAGGGGTGAGTTCATGTACTCTTATTGGCTGAAGGGGTGAGTGGGGGGGGGGGGGAGTCCATGTACTCTGATTGGCTGAGGGGGGGGGGGGGCATGTACTATGAATCTGTTGTATTGCCGTTCATGGCAGTTTAATAGTTACCTACGTTCATTATTCTGTCATCATTGTCTACTTTAAGGGCCATTCAAGGGGAGATAGATTAAACTCTCTCTCTCTCTCTCTCTCTCTCTCTCTCTCTCTCTCTCTCTCTCTCTCTCTCTCTCTCTCTCTCTCTCTCACATGAAAATTCAGACAGACAGACAGACAGACAGGGTTTGTGTGTATGAGAGAGAGAGAGAGAGAGAGAGAGAGAGAGAGAGAGAGAGAGCTGTACACACTCCCAAAAAACAAACACCCACAACACTTAATTCCTAATAAAAGCAGATTAAAAAAAAAACAAGTTAAAACCCATCACACACACACACAAAAACAATCTAAACAACGTCCATTTTGGCAGCGGAATTGGTTGATTAAGCAATTTTCAACTGCGGCATCTACCCATTTCAGCTGTGGATTTACGGGGATTTGTAGAACCGGCGGGTGGTGGGTTTACGGGGGGGGCTGGGTGGTGGGTTTGTGGGGGGCTGGGTGGTGGGTTTGTGGGGTTTTAGAGGGGGTGGGTTGGGTTTGTGGGTTTTTTAGAGGGGGTGGGTTGGGTATGTGTTTTTTTTAGGGGGTGGGTTGGTTTGTGGGTTTATTAGGGGTTGTGTGGGTTTTTAGAGGGGGTGGGTTGGGTTTGTGGGTTTTTTAGAGGTGGGTTGGGTTTGTGGGTTTTTTAGAGGTGGGTTGGGTTTGTGGGGTTTTAGAGGGGGTGGGTTGGGTTGTGGGTTTTTTAGAGGGGGTGGGTTGGTTGTGGGTTTTGGGGTTGTGGGTTTTTAGAGGGGGTGGGTTGGGTTTGTGGGTTTTTTAGGGGTTGTGTGGGTTTTTAGAGGGAGTGGGTTGGGTTTGTGGGTTTTTTTAGAGAAGGTGGGTTGGGTTTACGGTTTTTTTTAGAAGGGGTGGGTTGGGTTTGTGGGTTTTTAGAGGGGGTGGGTTGGGTTTGTGGGTGTTTTAGTGGGGGTGGGTTGGGTTTGTGGGGGTTTTAGAGGCGGGTACGGGTTTACCGGGGTTTTAGAGGGGTGGGTTGGATCTGTTTTTAGAGGGGGTGGGTTGAGTTTGTGGGGTTTTTTTAGAGGGGGTGGGTTGGGTTTGTGGGTTTTTTTAGAAGGGGTGGGTTGGGTTTGTGGGGGTTTTAGAGGGGTGGGTTGGATCTGTTTTTAGAGGGGGTGGGTTGAGTTTGTGGGTTTTTTTAGAAGGGGTGGGTTGGGTTTGTGGGGGTTTTAGAGGGGTGGGTTGGATCTGTTTTTAGAGGGGGTGGGCGAGTTTATAGAGGTAAAGAGTGGATGGGTTTGGGTTTTCAGGAATTTGTAAAGGGAGTGGGTTTCTCTAGGGCGGGGCGGGGCGGGGCGGGTCAGGTCGGGGCGGGGCAGGGCGGGGCAAGGCAACAGAACTTTAAGAATACCATCCATGTGATCCATCGCCACATATACTGTCTCGCATACGGAAGGCTCACTGTGGCAACGGCCGAGAAATAATTAAATTAGCATTGCAAAGATTCTACCTCTATATCCCAGGCAGCATCCGGTCTACCTACCCTATTATCTCCCTGGCAACGAGAGAGAGAGAGACGGTACGACCAATCTACCTGTTAGTGGTCGTAAGGGCGAGAGTCATCTGGTTAACGGTAGAGAGGGACGGTCTTAGGTGAGAGATAGAGATGGCACTTTCTGTTCTGAGGGTTGAGGGGACGGGGGGGGGGGGAGGGGGGGTGGGGGAGGGGAGGGGAGAGGGGTGTGGGGGAGGGGGGAAATTAAACATAAATATGAGTGTGGGATGAGGTGCCTGGTGAGGGAGGGTCACACACACACACACACACACACACACACACACACACACACACACACACACACACACACATTACATAACTCAGCAGTAACTAGGAGTGATTCTCTTCATACCTCGAGGTCTAATTAAAACTCACAACCTTCCTCTCAAGGGCCACGCTAGGTCTTGCCCAATCACCGAGGGGAGGATTGGGTATTTTAATCCCTAATCACGTGGTGTTTATCCTTTGTCTCTTCCAGTTCATTGTGCAGTACTATTAAGCCACCTTTACATCCTCTGGCATTTGGTTGGTTGGTTGGTTGGTTGGTTGGTTGATACCTGGGGATAACCTACCATGCTCGGTCAGGTCACAACCTTCTCACACCACCACCCCAATTAAACATCGAACCCGGGATGGTGTAGTGAGAGGCAAGCAAACACCGCTGCCTGTGTCCCAAGGGGTGAAGATTGGCCAGTCTCTCTCATGGAATCCTCTCTCCAATGTCCCTTAATACGTCGCCTTTACCAAATATCTTTCTCAACCATCTCCCCATTCCTCCTGTTCCTTCTTTCTCCCCCCAAACCCCCATTCCTCAACCATCTCCCCCATTCCTCCTGTTCCTTCTTTCTCCCCCCAAACCCCCATTCCTCAACCATCTCCCCCATTCCTCCTGTTCCTTCTTTCTCCCCCCAAATCCCCATTCCTCAACTCCCTTTCCCCTTCCTCCCCCTCTCTCTCTCTCTCAACTTAAAAGCCCCCATCTTCTCCCCCTCCCTTTATCCTCCCTTCATTGCTCAACCACCTCTTCCCTCCAACCCTTCCCACTACCCCTCTCCCCTCTTTTTCCCAATCCCTCTCGTCTCTGTCCTCTCTCAAATGTCCTCCCTCTCCACTCCCCCCCCACTCCACATCCCTCTCAATCACGGGCCATAAACAATCTTCCAATCACTGCTAATCTTCGTCCAACCAGTGTTTTAACCCCCGTGGGCCGTTGTTCCCCCCCCCCCTCCCTCTGTCTTAATACCCAGAGCGTGGAAACTACCGGGTAGGGTCGTTGAGGTAATTGCCCCCAAATGCCTAGCTAGTAATGACCTAACTACCGGAGGGAGTGATTGGTGAAACTGCTTCTTGGTAATTTTTTTTTTTGGGGGGGGGAGGGGGGAGGGTGCCTTAACGAGCCTGTCGAAGTGTATGTGTGTGTGTGGCGCGGGACAACGGTCTCTCTCTCTCTCTCTCTCTCTCTCTCTCTCTCTCTCTCTCTCTCTCTCTCTCTCTCTCTCTCTCTCTCAGACGTCGGGAACTTGGGTTTATACTCGTGTTATTTACCTACAAGTTACCTAATGAAGTCCTGTAGAGAGAGAGAGAGAGAGAGAGAGAGAGAGTTTTATAATTTTTTTAAAGTGGTCGAACCGGATAATTTTGTGTTGTCTACGGACGATGGGAAAAAGTGTGTGTGTGTGTGTGTGTGTGTGTGTGTGTGTGTGTGTGTGTGTGTCGTAAGCCTACACTATAGGTCGGGGAGGGGGGATCGAAGGCGTGTACTGTAATTGTGATGCAGACTAGACCATGGAACAAGTTGTACTCATTTACCCTGGGAAGTTCTTGTTGAGGGAGGCGAGGCTACTGTGTTAACCAGTACGTGTGCTGCAGGGAGAGTAGGGAGAGGGAGGAAAGGAGGGATAGTGGGGAGAAGGAGGGAGGGAAAAGGAAAGAGGAAGGATGGAAGGGAGGAAGAGAAGGAGCGGTAGTTCTTGAGAGAGAGAGAGAGAGAGAGAGAGAGAGAGAGAGGTGTTATAATGGAGAGACCTACTTGAGGAGTCCTGCCACCTGAGAGATGTTCAAAACACACTCGTTAAACTCTTGAGGTGACGATAAAGGTGTTTGTGTGTGTGTGTGTGTGTGTGTGTGTGTGTGTGATGCAAGGGGGGTGCCCAATAAACTAGCCTTCGCGTGGGGCATGTCTGAAATATTATCTCTCTCTCTCTCTTTCTCCCTCCCTCCCCTCATCTATATTCCCCTCACACTCTCCCCTCACGTCAATAATCTATAAATGAGTGTTGGAAGTTGAGAAGTTAGTGGTGGTTAAGTTAGGAGGAAGCCTTGTTAGGCGAGTTAAAAGTACCTCCTCCTCCTCCTGTCTCTGCTTCTATTTCCTTGTTGTTCCCTGCTGCTTTTACTTCACTATTGTTGCCTGTTCCCTGTTGTTACTGACTATTGGTGTTCCTTGTATGTGTTGTTCGCTGATACGGTTCCCGGATGATGCTGTTCCCTGTTTTTCCATGGTACACACACACACACACACACACACACACACACACACACACACACACACACACACACACACACACCATAATGTTCCTAAGGTAAAACACTAGAGTCCTATCCCCAAATATACTCTTTTATACCTGTTGACTTTGCAGGTAAATTGACCAATTTCACGGCCCGCATAACAACTGTTTGATCTCGTCAGGATATGAACATTTGCTTACTTTTTGTTCATAAAAAATCGCCGTGTACTCAAAATAAATACCCCCCCCCCTCCTTCCTCTATCACTTCACTGTGGAATGAGGGGCTTCTGTCGACCCGAGGAGGAGGTGGAATGAGGGGCTTCTGTCGACCCGAGGAGGAGGTGGAATGAGGGGCTTCTGTCGACCCGAGGAGGAGGTGGAATGAGGGGCTTCTGTCGACCCGAGGAGGAGGTGGAATGAGGGGCTTCTGTCGACCCGAGGAGGAGGTGGAGGGAGGTGGAATGATTGTAGGAAAAGTCACCAACCTAGCGCAGCCTTACCATCATCACTATTATCACCATCATTTTCACTACCATCGTCATCATCATCATCATCATCATGACCACCACAACCACACAGATCTGCCTCCGGTCCTCCCTCACCCTCCACCTCCCCTCACCCTCCTCCCCTCACCCTCCACCTCCCCTCACCCGCCACCTCCCCCTTCACCACATCCTTGTTTCCTCTCCTCCCATTTCCCTAATACAGTATCGTAAATTATGGGTCATTCAACACACTTCTCACTCACCACACGTTCACACGGAGCTTCTTCCCCCCCCCTTCCACACACACACACACACACACACACACACTAAACAACACACACACTAGATGCTGTTGATGACTGCACAGCTCAGCATGGTGCCATTTTGCTGATTCTCGTTCAAGGCTCTCACTAACGAGGGCTATACCGGCTCCTATTCTGCAGCAGTGTGTTCCCAGGCTTCCCCAACCCTCCCTCTCACTCCCACTCTCTCACCCTATCCCTCCCCACCTATCCCCACGAAGGCTTTGAAGGGATTACGGGCGCCACCAGCCAGACCGGAAGCGGCGAGTCATTTACTGTAAACATTGGCTGGGAGAGAGAGAGAGAGAGAGAGAGAGAGAGAGAGAGAGAGGAGTATTTACTGCCCTCCCTGGACGACAATGGGATCTTAAGTGTGGCGTTGGGTTTATGACCGTGTACTGAGGCTATCACCAGCGTCACATCTACGATAAGTGAGGGTTAGTGTGTGAGGGGGTCGCATTATTATTAGGCCACCTCCATAAAAAGTGCATCTTCCTACTCTTGAGCACGAGATAGGCGAACGTTCGTCTGGCGTAGATTTTTTCCCTTGAATCTTTAGTATTAGTATTCTTCGTTGGGTGGGAATGCCAGGCGCTTGTTATCGCTCGTGTGTATGTGTGTTTATGCTTCAGTCCACACAGATGAGTCATGTGGTTGAGTCTTCCCTCTCCCACGGGGGTATGGAAGGACTCGACCCATAACTCACTGATCTACCTCATCCATAGTTACGTGGGAAACGAGTATTAACCCGTGTGTGTGTGTGTGTGTGTGTGTGTGTGTGTGTGTGTGTGTGTGTGTGTATCGACTCTCAGGACATTACATATTTGGACAATTGGTAATTCTTATGGTTACTGTTCGTATTGTATAATGTAGGGTGAATTTATTTACATTTTAGGGGGATTTATGGGAAAGGGGAAGGTTGGGGTGGCATAGGGGGGGGGTAGAGGAGGAATAAGGGAAGGAAGATGGGGAGGAGGAGAAGAGGAGGTTAGGGGATGGAGGAGGAGAAGAGGAGGTTAGGGGATGGAGGAGGAGAAGAGGAGGTTAGGGGATGGAGGAAGAGTGTGTATATATTGATGTGGGTAAAGTTATCCTGTACGTCTTGTCACTGTGTGTGTGTGTGTGTGTGTGTGTACAGCAAAATAGTAAGCCAGTGTAATTCTGTTGGCTGTAGTTCGTCTGTATACCAATTACGTCACAATACCTAGAAGCGCTCGACCAATCAGCATCGGCCAGGGTCACGTGAAGAGACTTAAGACATCCAATCAGTAGTTCGTATTGCCCAGACTGGAATTACCGAGGCATTCCAAGCAATTCCCAGATCAACACACAAGAAGAAGAAGAAGAAGAAGACGTACGCCAAACTTTAGACGAATAAAAATGTTGTGAATGAGAAGAAACACGAGAGAAAAAGTGAACTGAATGGAAGGCTGATTAAACTCTGTCCATCGACCCCCCCCCCCCCCTTACCTCTCCACCTCCCTCCGTAACCCTCACTTTCACCTTTTACCTCTCTCCAGACACATCCTCCCCCTCCTCCTCCTCCTCCTCCTCCTCCAGGTTTACAGTGGTCATAAACCTTTACAAAATATCTGGCAGTGATATGACCAACTTCCTCTGGAGTTTGTTCAAAATACTCCCACAAATCTCATTATGGTTCAAGTTGGTCATTCTGGTTAATGTTGCAGGAAGTCTGGCGGGTGTTCTATGTGGAGAGAGAGAGAGAGAGAGAGAGAGAGAACGTCGTAAAGGGTTGAGGAAAGGAGGAGAAACGAAATGAATTCACACACACACACACACACACACACACACACACACACACAGACAGGATGCGCCCTTAAACCAAAAAGAAAAACTAACATTCTAAAAAAAAAAAAAAAAAAAAATAAGACCTGTTTTTCCCTGTAGTTAGGAGGACAAAGACTGCCTCGGGCCGTAACTTTTAAATTGCCCCGTAAACAAAAAAGTGTCCTGAGTTAATTAAAAGTTGTAAAGTATGTTGTCATTGTATGGGAGTAAATTACTGGTACTTAAGATGATAATTAAGGGGTTTTTTTCATATTAGTAGTAGATTTGGTTTGGCTTAGGTTAGGTTAGGTTAAGTTATGGTTGAATTGGGTTTGGTTAGGCTAGGTTAGGTTATGGTTGAATTGGGTTTGGTTAGGCTAGGTTAGGTTATGGTTGAATTGGGTTTGGTTAGGTTAGGTTAGGTTAGGTTAGGTTATGGTTGAATTGGGTTTGGTTAGGTTAGGTAATGGTTGAATTGGGTTTGGTTAGGTTAGGTTATGGTTGAATTGGGTTTGGTAATGGTTTAATTTGGTTTGGTTAGGTTTGGTAATGGTTGAATTGGGTTGGGTTAGGTTAGGTTAGGTTATGGTTGAATTGGGTTTGGTTAGGTTTGTTTTCGTTTCAGTTTGATCAGGTGTGATTTGGTTGGTCGATTTGGTCAGGTACGGTTTAGGTTAGGTATTTGGAGTTCTGTATTTGTGCGTGTAAACTGATTGACACACACGCGCGCGCGCGCGCGCGAAATAATCCACAATATTTACTCACGATTACTCAGGCAGAATCACCAAGGGAAGATATGATTTTCTCAACCATTTGCTACATTAATCAAGAGTCATTTGCTCTCAGTCATACACAGAAGGCGGGAGACTCATTCCTCAATGTCATTTCTACTAACAATTTCCCCGAATAAATTTGGTCACAACTTTCATAAATAACTGTTTATTGGTGAAGTGTTTTTCCCGCCAAAATTTCTGTATTTTTTTTTTACGCGCGCAAATCCCGGGCGTTGATTGGTTGTCCTGTTGGCGGGTTGAACTCCTATTGGTGGGTGTGTACGTGATGCCAAACGACGCCAATCAAAACAAATGGTTCGACTGATTCGCCAATTAGGGGATCGATTCAGGGCACCGAGGGACTTGAGTTTCCCCTGATTGGAGGGTCTGATCTACTTATTAGGAGCTGGTTGAAGTGCAGAGAAGGAATAGGTTCAAAATATATGTATTCCCGATAGACAACAGACAACCTGACGGAGGGAAACAGAAACAAAAGAAGAATCAGATGAAAATAAAAACAATAATCGTCATGAAAACAGGAAACAATAACACGTAACAGAAATAAATGATAAAAGGAAAATAAATGAATACAAAGGAAGTGAAGTATTCGAGTGTCAGTTGTATCTGATAGGCGTTGTGGTTTGCCAGAGAATTTCGCTCCGTAACTCATATTTCCCGCCATTTTCGGTCGGATTCTCTGGGATGGAGTCACGAACGAGCGACCCCGTGATGATGACAACTGATGTGCCAGCCAGCCAGCCAGTCAGTCAGCGCCGCGGAGGTTGGAAATATTTCACATGATAATTTTGTCTGTGTGTGTGTGTGTGTGTGTGTGTGTGTTAAAAGATGGTAAAAATGGCAAAAGAGTAAAAATGGCGTCGAAAATACATCAAGACTCCACTGTAGCAATTGAACTGGAGATAAATTCAAAATACAATAAATAATAAATCGTACGAATGTTTAAGAATTGGGTCCACGAAACCTGATGAAAACAACGCGGGGAATCATAAGACTGTCTTGTTGAATATGGTGAGGTGGGGTTTGTTTAAATGTAGGGGGGGGGGGTGAGAGGGATTGTTGAGGTAAGGGAGGGGGAGTGAGAGGGATTGTTGAGGTAGGGGGGGTGAGAGGGATTGTTGAGGTAAGGGAGGGGGAGTGAGAGGGATTGTTGAGGTAGGGGAGGGGGAGTGAGAGGGATTGTTGAGGTAGGGGAGGGGGAGTGAGAGGGATTGTTGAGGTAGGGGAGGGGGGTGAGAGGGAAGGTTGAGGTGGGGGAGGAGGAGTGAGAGGGAAGGTTGAGGTGGGGAGGTGGGAGTGAGAGGGAAGGTTGATGTAGGGAGGGGGAGTGAGAGGGATTGTTGAGGTAGGGGAGGGGGAGTGAGAGGGATTGTTGAGGTAGGGGAGGGGGGGTGAGAGGGATTGTTGAGGTAGGGGAGGGGAAGTGAGAGGGATTGTTGAGGTAGGGGAGTGAGGGATTGTTGAGGTAGGGGAGGGGGAGTGAGAGGGATTGTTGAGGTAGGGGAGGGGGAGTGAGAGGGATTGTTGAGGTAGAGGAGGGGGAGTGAGAGGGATTGTTGAGGTAGGGGAGGGGAAGTGAGAGGGATTGTTGAGGTAGGGGAGGGGTGAGAGGGATTGTTGAGGTAGGGGACGGGGAGTGAGAGGGATTGTTGAGGTAGAGGAGGGGGAGTGAGAGTGATTGTTGAGGTAGGGGAGGGGGAGTGAGAGGGATTGTTGAGGTAGGGGAGGGGAAGTGAGAGGGATTGTTGAGGTAGGGGAGGGGAAGTGAGAGGGATTGTTGAGGTAGAGGTGGAGTGAGAGGGATTGTTGAGGTAGGGGACGGGGAGTGAGAGGGATTGTTGAGGTAGAGGAGGTGGAGTGAGAGGGATTGTTGAGGTAGGGGAGGGGTAGTGAGAGGGATTGTTGAGGTAGGGGAGGGGGAGTGAGAGGGATTGTTGAGGTAGGGGAGGGGGGTGAGAGGGATTGTTGAGGTAGAGGAGGTGGAGTGAGAGGGATTGTTGAGGTAGGGGAGGGGGAGTGAGAGGGGAGGTTGAGGTAGGGGAGGGGGAGTGAGAGGGATTGTTGAGGTAGGGGAGGGGGAGTGAGAGGGATTGTTGAGGTAGGGGAGGGGTAGTGAGAGGGATTGTTGAGGTAGGGGAGGGGGAGTGAGAGGGATTGTTGAGGTAGAGGTGGAGTGAGAGGGATTGTTGAGGTAGAGGAGGTGGAGTGAGAGGGATTGTTGAGGTAGGGGAGGGGGGGTGAGAGGGAAGGTTGAGGTAGGGGAGGGGGAGTGAGAGGGATTGTTGAGGTAGGGGACGGGGAGTGAGAGGGATTGTTGAGGTAGGGGAGGGGGAGTGAGAGGGATTGTTGAGGTAGGGGAGGGGAAGTGAGAGGGATTGTTGAGGTAGAGGTGGAGTGAGAGGGATTGTTGAGGTAGGGGACGGGGAGTGAGAGGGATTGTTGAGGTAGAGGAGGGGGAGTGAGAGTGATTGTTGAGGTAGGGGAGGGGGAGTGAGAGGGATTGTTGAGGTAGGGGAGGGGTAGTGAGAGGGATTGTTGAGGTAGGGGAGGGGGAGTGAGAGGGATTGTTGAGGTAGGGGAGGGGGGGTGAGAGGGATTGTTGAGGTAGAGGAGGGGGAGTGAGAGGGATTGTTGAGGTAGGGGAGGGGTAGTGAGAGGGATTGTTGAGGTAGGGGAGGGGGAGTGAGAGGGATTGTTGAGGTAGGGGAGGGGGAGTGAGAGGGAAGGTTGAGGTGGGGGAGGAGGAGTGAGAGGGAAGGTTGAGGTGGGGGAGGGAGAGTGAGAGGGAAGGTTGAGGTAGGGGAGGGGGAGTGAGAGGGATTGTTGAGGTAGGGGAGGGGGAGTGAGAGGGATTGTTGAGGTAGGGGAGGGGGAGTGAGAGGGATTGTTGAGGTAGGGGAGGGGAAGTGAGAGGGATTGTTGAGGTAGGGGAGGGGGAGTGAGAGGGAAGGTTGAGGTGGGGGAGGGGGAGTGAGAGGGGAAGGGGGGACTGAGAGGGATGGTTGGGGTGGGGGAGAGGGGTTTAATTGAGAGTTGGACTGTTCCTCTGTGAGAGAGAGAGAGAGAGAGAGAGAGAGAGAGAGAGAGAGAGAGAGAGAGTATCTGTCACACTCACATATACAGACGCTGTCATTGAGGTCAGAGAGCTAAAAAAATATACTCTCTCTCTCTCTCTCTCTCTCTCTCTCTCTCTCTCTCTCTCTCTCTCTCACGCTGCTCTAGAGGCTAAAAGGGTAATAGTCTTGTTGTCTCCCTCACCTCCGCTCTTTATCGAATTCTCCTCCAGAACTGACCAGTAATGTTGGTGTTGTGTTCACGTGTTACATGTTGTCCTCAGCTGACGACCCGTGTTATAGATATCGGCGCCACTAAACGAGGTAACAGCGCCACTAAGCGAGACTAAGAGTAACGGCACCCGGTGTCTCTCGCTCCACTCTTCTCCCGGTGTCTCTCGCGACGGAATACATTCATCGAGGCAGCAGCTGTGACTCCATCTAAAATCCAGACTCCATCACGATGCAATATTCATGGGAGAAGTCCAAGTGTCGGCACCTACCTACTCTCTCTCTCTCTCTCTCTCTCTCTCTCTCTCTCTCTCTCTCTCTCTCTCTCTCTCTCTCTCTCTCTCTCTCTCTCTCGTGCATCCAGACAGACCAACATGTACTCGTAGATTGCTACATGAACGCTCTTGTTGTCGAGAGTTTTATTCATTTATTGTATCGTCTTTATCACACACACACACACACACACACACACACACACACACACACACACACACACGCATGCATATCAATACAGTTCATACATCAAATATATACAGTGACACCGTATACATAATGAATGAGAATACACATATGTTATAAAGATCTTGTATTGTACTTTATGCTAATTAATGACAGGTGTGTGTGTGTGTGTGTGTGTGTGTGTGTAATAATAATAATAATAATTAACGGTTTATTGAAAGAGCTTGGCAGCCAGAAGGCTGAAAATATACAGTTACATATTTGGGGAGTGGGTTACGAATTACAAATAATATACAAGTAACATAAGTGACACAAATAAGACATATAATAACTTAGATGGGGAAAAGCTCAAACTACAGTTCAATTCAACATAGTGACAGTGTTACAGTATTACAAGTTATTGATAATTTTTACAATGGTTGGGACTGGGCTGTTCTTATAGCGATCAGTTCGTGCACGTATGGGCTGGATGCGGTTGTGGTGTCGAACAGCAATTCTCGGACAAGGGACCTCGGGTGGTAGCAGGAGCCGGTGTCGGGGATGGTGTAGAAGCTTCTTACCAAATTTGCAGATGAGGTCGTGGTGATGGTCAGTGAGAGTCGAAAGGGTCAGTGTGTTGAGCGCTTCTTGATATGTGGAGTAGGAGGAGGAGAGAATAATCTTGCATGCCCTCTTTTGCACTTTTTCTAGGTGTTTACGTTGTGTGGCATTTAGGGAGGAAGACCAGGTGGGGGAGGCATAGGTGAGCTTGGGAAGTATGAATGTTGTGTAAACACTGAGGAGCTCGTGTGCAGGAACTCCGAGGGACTTGAGTCGGCGGAGGAGGTGGAGACGGAAACTGGAGGATTTGACAACTTCATTGACGTGTGGTTTCCAATTTAGTTTGTTGTCTATGGTGACGCCGAGGAGCTTCGTGGAATCTACGACCTGGAGTGTGTTCGGACCTAGAGTGATGGAAGGAGGTGGGACAATGTCGGAGGAGAGGTTGATGTGCATAACCATGGTCTTGGTATGGTTGATGGTGACATGGTTGTTGGTAGCCCAGTTTTGGAGACTGTTCAATAAATCCTGAAGGGCGGTATAGTTGGGAGCAGAATTGTTGACGCTGATCCCAATGGTGGAGTCGTCGACATATTTCCAGCGAGCAGGGGTTTCTCTTAGGGCATCATTGATGAGCATAAGGAAGCAGAGTGGTCCCATCTTGGTGCCTTGGGGGACGCCACAGGTGAGTGACTGAAAGGTGGAGACAGCCCCTCGGAAGCGTACAGCTTGGCGTCGGTCACTGAGGAAGTCTGTAAGCCATGGTATGAGGCTTCTTCGAAGCCCGAGGTCAATAGCTTTGTTGATGATTATATTGTGGTCGACTAGGTCGAACGCTTTAGTGAAATCAATGAAGGCGACAGCTACAGACGTTTTTCGTTTCTCGAGATGGCGGTATATGTAATCGAGAAAGCTGACAAGACAGTGAGTGGTGGAGGAAGTTTTCATGTTGCCAAATTGCTGAGGGTCTACGACTCCTGCAATATCAGCATAAGCCCAGTCGAACACAAAACTTTCACAGATTAGGCTGGGTATTGGGGTGATTGCAATAGGTCGTAGCTGATTTAAGGATTGTGGGCTGGTTGACTTGGGCACTGGTGATACATAAGAGGTCTTCCAGTCAGCTGGGCATCTGGCTTGACTGAGAGAAGCATTGATGATGGAGCAGAGGGGTTTAGCAAGCTCCGGGGAGAACTCCTTGAAGAGTTTCATTGGTAAGTCAATGGGGGTGGTAGAGCGTTTTAATTTTAGTTTGTCCAGGCGTTTTGCTACGTCAAATTCTTCTACTAAGTCAGTGGGAAGGGAGGCTGGTAGGTAAGCAGGGAGAGTGGTTGTGTCAAGCCGTGGGAGCGTCTGGCATATAGTAGCGAAATGGTTATTTGTTTGCTCAGCTGCGTCAACACTAGTGAGATGGCTAAGGAAGGGGAGGGGGTGTGTCTTATTGTTTAGTCCACAGAGTTCTTTAAGCTTACCATACCATTGACTGATGTTGGTCTGTTTCAGGTGTTGTAATTTGGTTGGGTAGTGGGACTTCTTTGCAGTGCGTATTTCGCGGATGACTCGGTTGCGAAGGGACCTGTAGCGGATGTGGTCATTGAGATGAAAGGCTCTGTCTCTCTGTTGCATAAGTCTTTTGATCCGAGGTGTGATCCAGGGCAAGTCAGCTGGGTGAGATCTGACGGACTTCTCGGGGAAGAAGTGGTGTGTGTGTGTAATAATAATAATAATAATAATAATTAACGGTTTATTGAAAGAGCTTGGCAGCCAGAAGGCTGAAAATATACAGTTACATATTTGGGGAATGGGTTACGAATTACAAATAATATACAAGTAACATAAGTGACACAAATAAGACATATAATAACTTAGATGGGGAAAAGCTCAAACTACAGTTCAATTCAACGTAGTGACAGTGTTACAGTATTACAAGTTATTGATAATTTTTACAATGGTTGGGACTGGGCTGTTCTTATAGCGATCAGTTCGTGCACGTATGGGCTGGATGCGGTTGTGGTGTCGAACAGCAATTCTCGGACAAGGGACCTCGGGTGGTAGCAGGAGCCGGTGTCGGGGATGGTGTAGAAGCTTCTTACCAAATTTGCAGATGAGGTCGTGGTGATGGTCAGTGAGAGTCGAAAGGGTCAGTGTGTTGAGCGCTTCTTGATATGTGGAGTAGGAGGAGGAGAGAATAATCTTGCATGCCCTCTTTTGCACTTTTTCTAGGTGTTTACGTTGTGTGGCATTTAGGGAGGAAGACCAGGTGGGGGAGGCATAGGTGAGCTTGGGAAGTATGAATGTTGTGTAAACACTGAGGAGCTCGTGTGCAGGAACTCCGAGGGACTTGAGTCGGCGGAGGAGGTGGAGACGGAAACTGGAGGATTTGACAACTTCATTGACGTGTGGTTTCCAATTTAGTTTGTTGTCTATGGTGACGCCGAGGAGCTTCGTGGAATCTACGACCTGGAGTGTGTTCGGACCTAGAGTGATGGAAGGAGGTGGGACAATGTCGGAGGAGAGGTTGATGTGCATAACCATGGTCTTGGTATGGTTGATGGTGACATGGTTGTTGGTAGCCCAGTTTTGGAGACTGTTCAATAAATCCTGAAGGGCGGTATAGTTGGGAGCAGAATTGTTGACGCTGATCCCAATGGTGGAGTCGTCGACATATTTCCAGCGAGCAGGGGTTTCTCTTAGGGCATCATTGATGAGCATAAGGAAGCAGAGTGGTCCCATCTTGGTGCCTTGGGGGACGCCACAGGTGAGTGACTGAAAGGTGGAGACAGCCCCTCGGAAGCGTACAGCTTGGCGTCGGTCACTGAGGAAGTCTGTAAGCCATGGTATGAGGCTTCTTCGAAGCCCGAGGTCAATAGCTTTGTTGATGATTATATTGTGGTCGACTAGGTCGAACGCTTTAGTGAAATCAATGAAGGCGACAGCTACAGACGTTTTTCGTTTCTCGAGATGGCGGTATATGTAATCGAGAAAGCTGACAAGACAGTGAGTGGTGGAGGAAGTTTTCATGTTGCCAAATTGCTGAGGGTCTACAACTCCTGTGTGTGTGTGTGTGTGTGTGTGAATGAATGTAGTTTACTTTGTGTATCTTCCTCCTCCTCCACCCCCTCTCCTCCTCCTCCTTCACCCCCTCTCCTCCTCCTCCTCTTCCTCCTCCCTCTCTTCCTCCTCCCTCTCTTCCTCCTCCCTCTCTTCCTCCTCCCTCTCCTCCTCCTCACCTTTAAATCGCGTCTCTGAAAGTATTTTTATTTTCTCTTAACTCAGCTTTGTCCTCTCTCTCTCTCTCTCTCTCTCTCTCTCTCTCTCTCTCTCTCTCTCTCTCTCTTCTTTTTTCTTTTATTGCAGTTTCTCGTATTGTCTTGTTTTTTCCTTTTCCGTTTCTCTTATGTCCCGTTCCGCTCTCTCTCTCTCTCTCTCTCTCTCTCTCTCTCTCTCTCTCTCTCTCTCTCTCTCTCTCTCTCTCTCTCTCTCTCTCTCTCTCTCTCTCTCTCTCAATAAAGTCAATTTTCAGGGGAGACTCGTAATAATTTCACTTATATAATGGAACCCAAATTCTCGTGGAAACAGAAAACGACGATTAATCCCCCCCCATATACGGCTCAATCCCACTCCCTTGGGCCTGGGAAAGCCATATGTAGGGTACTGAAGCCCTTAAATCCCTTCTTAAATAGGATTACGTGTGACATCATCCAGGGCGGGGGCGTGGGGGGGGGGGGCGTGGGGTGGGGTGGGCGTGGGGTGGGGGTATATGTTTTAGGAATAGAATGTGTAATGCCGGGTGTTGGGTTGTGGTGGTGGTGGTTGTTGTGATGATGGTGGTGGTGGTGGTGGTGGTGATGATTTCTGTGTGGATGAACTACCTACACATACACACATACATACATACATACACACATATACACACAGGGAGAGAGATGTACACCTGTTCTCCCTCTTCACACCTCCTCCCTCACTAAACGTTATATATAAACCCCTCCTTTTCCCCTACCTTCTCTTTTTTTTTCCTCTCCCCCCTCTCCCTCCCCTCTCTCCCTTCCTTCATCTAACCTCTATCCTCCCCATCTTCCCTTTCCTCATGTTCGTCCCCTCACCTCATCCATTCCTCCCCTCCTTTCATTCTCCTCCCCATCTTCCCTTTCCTCATGTTCGTCCCCTCACCTCATCCATTCCTCCCCTCCTTTCATTCCTCCCCTCTTTCCTTGCTCCTCCTTCACTATATCTTCCTCCACCTCCCCCACCTCCTCCCCAACCTCCCCCGTCCCCACCTCCCCAACCTCCCACCTCCCCCCCTCCTCTCAGCCAGACATTTTTTTGTAGGGGGCCGGACAGTTTTAAGCGCCTCTAACCTCGGCAGTTTACGGTGCTGAAGCACCTTACGTAAGGTGGCGGTGGAGCGGTCGTTAGTGGTGGTGATGAAGGGTAGTTAGTAGTGCTGTAACGAGGTGGTGGTTAGTGAGAGGATCATGTAGTTAGCTAATTGGGTGATAGTTACGTCCAGTGGTTTAGTTCTTTAACGTGTTTGCTGTATTTGTCATTTTTTTTAACATCTGATGGTTGGGTAGTTAGTGGTGGTGATTATGGGTAGTTAGTGATGCTGTAATGAGGTGGTTATCGTGTGTGTGCGGATTATGTACTTAGCTAATGGAGTCGCAGTTACGTGTGAAAGTTTGTATATTTTTGGGGTTTTCTCTTCAGGAGCGACGTAACGAGGTGATTCAGTGGTTCAGCGTTAATTTTTCTCACTGGTCTTTTTGCTGTTGGTGTTCTTAATGTTTTGTGTCTCAGTGTGTTTCTCATATTAGCCCCTGAGACCTCCATGTTTATTCCCCTGTGGTGTTGATAACTCTCCTGGTGAGCGGTGAGAAATTATTTCCTAGGCAGCTTTTAGTGGTACTTAATGGTTCTACATTCTGGTTCTCTGTATTAGTGTCTTTAATTTCTCACTCGCTATCTTTAATGTCTCGCTCACTATCTTTAATGACTCGCTCACTATCTCTAATGTCTCACTCACTATCTCACCACCATAAATCTCTCTCTCTCTCCCCATCCCCCCCTCCCTCTCTCCCCTCCCTCTCTCCCCCTCTCCCCCTCCCCCCCCTCCCCCTTAGCATCTCAAAGCAACAGAGGAATTAGCCTCAACCAGACCAACTATTATTAATTAAAGCAAAAAAAAAAAGGAAACGCAGAATGTACTGTATAAGATAATGGATGACCGCGTTAATATATCTTACGTGTGTCAGATGGATGACTGCCGGCTACCTCATCCATCTGCCGGCTACTTCATCCATCTGCCGGCTACCTTATCCATCTGCCGGCTAGAGTCACTCACCACCTGCATTTATTTTTGAGGTTTTTAACACACCTGTCTTTTAAACCCTTACCCCCGTGTCTTTCTTTCTTTCTTTCTTTCTTTCTCTTTCTTTCTTTCTTTCTTTCTTTCTTTCTTTCTTTCTTTTCAGCTATACCCTTCCATAACACAAGGGTATTTAACCCCAGAACAGGTACTCCCGATCATTAATTACCATACCTGTATAATTATGGCAGGTATTATGGTAATTATGAGAGTGATTAATACAGCATCCTGGTCTAACATCTGGTATAGGGGGCAGCTGCTGGTCCGCACACACACACACACACACACACACACACACACACACACACACACACACACACACACACAGGAGTACTTTTGTGTCGCCGTAGTATTAATTATTTTGTATTAATTTTTCCAAGATATTAAATACCTAATTTATGGCCCTCGTAATGACACGTGTTGAGGATGTTGAAATGTTTGGTGCATCTGATGTTTATATTTGTTATTGTTTTTATTTGTGTTTTTGTACCTATGGGTTAATGAGGCTCTTTATAGCGTGTTAAATGGGATGTTTAAATTAATCTAATGTTTTTTTTTAAAGAAGTGTTTTAGATAAATATTCGATGTTAGCTCAAATGTTTTTTTTTTTAGCCTTATTATTAATATATGTTGTTGGTGTTGAGGTATTTGGTTATGTTTATAGTAATACACAGTTAATTAATTATAAAGCCGGGATTAAATACCTGTTGAATACTGACCAACAGTAATGTGTGTTTTGTGGCCACATTAATGTTTTAGTATTAGATGTTGAGGGTAATTGATAAACTTACTGATATAATTGATAAATGTGTCTGATGTTGACCTAATTCTTTCTTAAAACATGAAGTAGATGATTATTTTAACTAGAGCTCACCAACAAGGCCATCTTCTCGCCTCGTCTCGTCTCGCCTCGCCTCGTCTCGTCTCGTCTCGTCTCGTCTCGCCTCGTCTCGTCTCGTCTCGTCTCGTCTCGCCTCGTCTCGTCTCGTCTCGTCTCTTCTCGTCTCGCCTCGTCTCGTCTCGTCTCGTCTCTTCTCGTCTCGTCTCGTCTCGTCTCGTCTTATCAGTAATATATTATCATCTGTTTTTTCATTCAAGAGGAGATTAAATATTGACCTTTTCTCAACCACCCATGAAAATTTTAAGTCGTGTTTGGAGAGTTGTGACGCGCCACCAACACCAGTCAGCTATCAGTCAGTCAGCCACCACCACCAGTCATCACCAGTCAGTCAGCCACCACCACACCAGTCAGCTATCAGTCTGTCACCACCACCGTCATCACCATCAGTCAGCTATCAGTCAGTCACCACCACCAGTCAACCAGCCCCGGGTGTATGGAAGGGGCCTGACGGGGTGGGGGGGACCTGTTTTTGGTGGTCAGAGTTCGTACCGACACCTTAAGCGGTTGTTTTCCTGCGTCAAGGTAAAGCTGTATATCGTTTAGGTAGGTTTAGGTTCTGCTGTCTGGTAGGTTAGGTTAGGTTCTGTGGTCTGGTAGGTTAGGTTAGGTTAGGTTAGGTGCCTTGCTTACCTGTAGTCAGTTCACCTTCAGCAACCTGACGCGCGGGGCTGGGCGGTGTCTTTGATCTCCTCAGTACCAGAAGGGCATAACGACCATTCTTCTTTCCCTCGTGTTGAATTTCTACCGTTCATCATCATCATCATCATCATCATCATCATCATCATCCTCAGTTGTTCGTTGTGTTAATTCGTAAAACACGTTGGTTATTTATGATCGTAAACATAATATAATTACCTGAGGATGTAGTTACGGAAACAAGATTACGAGGTGATGACTGGCGATGACTGGTGATGACTGGCGATGACTGGTGCTTATAGTTATGACTGGTGATGACTGGTGATGACTGGTGATGACTGGTGATGACTGGTGCTTATAGTTGTTATGTATAATGGTGGTGAAAATGCGTCCGCCTTGTCTTCTCTCCTCAACCACAACCATTCTGTACTGGTGGTTACTGAGTCGAGTGGTGGTGGTAGTTGGGATGGTTGTAGTGGTAATAGTTGTAGTGGTAGTAGTTGTGGTAGTAGTCGTTGTGGTAGCAGTAGTAGTGGTTGTGGTAGTAGTCATTGTGGTAGCAGTAGTAGTCGTTGTGGTAGTAGTCGTTGTGGTTGTAGTAGTAGTGGTTGTGGTAGTAGTGGTTGTGGTAGTAGTCGTTGTGGTAGCAGTAGTAGTCGTTGTGGTAGTAGTCGTTGTGGTTGTAGTAGTAGTCGTTGTGGTTGTAGTAGTAGTCGTTGTGGTAGTAGTCGTTGTGGTTGTAGTAGTAGTCGTTGTGGTAGCAGTAGTAGTCGTTGTGGTAGTAGTCGTTGTGGTAGCAGTAGTAGTCGTAGCAGTAATAGTAGTTGTCTTATATCACACTTTTATACCCAGTTAATCGTTGTAACTGGATATTCTGATGATGTTAACTGGTATTTTGTACGAGTCAAATATACAGTTAACTACGTATATAACTGAAATGGCTTGTTAACTTACAATACTAACTGGTTGATGGGACTGTTAACTGGTGTTTGTAGAGTGTACCGTTAACTGTCCCTAAACTGGATTGACTGGTTTCGTAATGACTGGGGGTAATTATGGACTGTTATAATTGGTGTGCTGGTGAACTGACTGTCTTAAACTGTCAGCTAGGAAGACTGACTGGTGCGTATACCCAGTCTAGTCTTCCCTAGCCTCATCCCACCCTCTTAACCTACCCCCCATCTTAATCTCCCCCTCATAAGCTACCCCCCAACCTCACCCCCCCCTCATAAGCTACCCCCAGCCTCACCTCCCCCTCATAAGCTATCCCCTGCCTCACCTCCCCCTCATAAGCTACCCCCCAACCTCACCTCCCCCCTCATAAGCTACCCCCCAACCTCACCTCCCTCTCATAAGCTACCCCCCAACCTCACCTCCCTCTCATAAGCTACCCCCCAGCCTCACCCCATCAGCTTCACCTACCCCCCCCCCCCCAAGTGTTAACTAGCGTCACCCCAGCAGCGTGAAGGATGACGAGGTTTGCTTAACGACTCGGCGACACTTATCGAACCGTGTCATTACGAGTGATGGACGAGTCTACCCTCTCAACCCGACCCGCCCGCCCGCCTCCCGTTTTCTCCCGTCGCTTCCGCTCTGTCACTCCCCCCCCCCCCCCTCCCTCTTCCCCCCCCCACCATTAAAATACTCTCCCTCTGTTATTGTGGTTATTGTTGTTGCTATTATCATCGTTGTTTTTCAATGTCTGTATGGGGTGTCGCTAAGGTCGGCTGTACTTTATTGTCCGTCTGTCCGTCTGTCTGGTTTTGTCCTGTCTGTCTGTCTGTCTGTCTGTCTGTCTG
>CAUDMG010000892.1:385000-387500 GCA_958450375.1 Homarus gammarus | reverse complement strand
TAAGCATAAGGAAGCATAGTGGTCCCATCTTGGTGCCTTGGGGGACGCCACAGGTGAGTGACTGAAGGTGGAGACAGCCCCTTGGAAGCGTAAAGCTTAGCATCGGTTACTGAGGAAGTCTGCAAGCCATGGTATAAGACTTCTTCGAAACGCAAGGTCAGAGGCTTTGCTGATGATTAAATTGTGGTTTACTAGGTCAAATGCCTTGGTGAAGTCAATTAAGGTGACAGCTACATACGTTTTTCGTTTTTCCAGATGGTGGTATATAATAATAAATAATAATAATATTAATAATAATTAACGGTTTATTGAAAAAGTTCTGCAGCCCGAAGGCTGAAAATATACATTGGACATAAATGACTTATTACATACATTGACATTGGTGGTTTAACAAAAGTCGTCATTAGAGAAAGGTAAAGGAACATACAGTGAACATACAGATTAATGTAGGTGTTAAACAGCAAACACGTAGTGTAGTAACTCCCTCCCAGATGGTGTTAGGAGGGAGCTGACGTGGTGTAGTAGTTTCCTCACAGATGTGTGTGTGTGTGTGTGTGTGTGTGGCGTGAAAATCATGTCATCTGTTGAATGACCTACATACATACATACAGTAAGCTATATACACACAGCCAGGCCATCCATAGTCGACATTCGTGTATATATAACTCCTTGCTTAAATATACATGTACACCACTCACGGCGCACATATCTGTACACACTACATTTTGTTTTCATGAACACACGCACACACACATACGTACATGGAGGCTGGTTGTTCATACACACCACAAGTGAAATGCATACACGGCTTCACTATACAGCTGAACAATACAAGCATATAATTTTTTGCGTGTGTGTGTGTGTGTGTGTGTGTGTGTGTGTGTGTGTGAGACCAGTAGTTTACACGTAGCCATCTATAACGTGACCTCGTAATGCAGGACACACTAAATACAGCGACGCATTGTATCAGGCGACAGACAAACACGTTACAGGATATACGACTGAGGGAGGAGGCGGCGGAGGCGATGACGGGGGAGGAGGAGGCTAGGGGCGGAGACGGGGGGCGGGGTGGGGCAGACGGGGCGGGGTGAAACGACGGGCACGGGTCCAGCTAACACGATGCCATTTACCCAACTTGTGTAACGTGTGATGACATGAATTTCGTGAATCACCTCCACCATGATAACAGGATATAGTAGTTTAACCCTTACACCATGATAGGTAGAGGGAGTTAATGGTGGTGGTTTGTGTGATTTAACAGGTGAGGGAGGAGGTATATCGGCATGATTGACTACAGTTAGGAGTTAGGTAGGGGGGTGGGGGAGGGGGGTATGGGATGGCAAAGTGGGCAGGATAGAACACCCGCCTCGCCATGGCAGCAGGAGCCCTCAGGTGCCCGGATATCCTGTTACGGCCCTGTCTCGAGCCCACACCTTCCCTCACACATCCCCCTATTACCTCTCTCTACCTCCACGGCTTCTCTCTCCTCTCTCTCTCTCTCTCTCTCTCTCTCTCTCTCTCTCTCTCTCTCTCTCGTCTTTTATCGTCTTCTCTGGACCCCTAAGTTATCAATTGTTGTGCTGTTCTGACTTGACTGAACCGTTTTCCCCGTGTGAGGGAGTTCGTTCACACTCCTCAACAACGAATAGCTTTTGTGAAGGTTAGTTTTTAATTATGGGTCATATTTTTTAAAGGGATTTGGTCGATAAGTCGTATATGTGTGTGTGTGTGTGTGTGTGTGTGTGTGTGTGTGTGTGTGTGTGTGGGTGGAGGTGCGGAAATGCAAGGTAGTGTGAGCAAGGGGCGTGAGCAGTACACGCCCATGATGCGTCCACTGATAACACCGCCCACGCCACCTAACCCTTGTTGACCCACACCTCCGCCCACACCATACCACCATACTCACGCCACCACCACCCACACACACACACACACTTACCACCCACACACCACGACCCACACACTTCCCACACATCACTACCGACACCACTACCCACACATCACTACCCACACACCACTACTCACTCTACCCACACACCACCACCCTCACCACTACCCACACATCACTACCCACACAGCACTACCCACTCTACCCACACACCACTACCCACACACCACTACCCACACACCACCACCCTCACCACTACCCACACACCACCACCCTCACCACTACCCACACACCACTGCCCACTCTACCCACACACCACTGCCCACTCTACCCACACACCACCACCCTCACCACTACCCACACACCACCACCCTCACCACTACCCACACACCACCACCCTCACCACTACCCACACACCACAGGAAGCACAAAACTGATAAACAAGACTATACAAAAGCTGAGATAAAGAAGATAAGTAATAAACCAAATGATAGATAAAAGCGATAAATGAATAAAAGAGGGAAACAAAGGAATTGATGAAGGGGAAGAGAAGGAGAAGAAGAGGGGAGAAGACAGATGTGTAGAGAGAGATAATAACTCACCCTTGATGAA
>CAUDMG010000892.1:365000-380000 GCA_958450375.1 Homarus gammarus | reverse complement strand
GCCCTGACCTACGGCCTAGAAAACAGTGCGTTAATGTTCGAAATAAGGCAAACAAAGTATTGGGTTTTATATCTAGAAGTGTAAGTAATAAGAGTGCGGAGGTCATATTGTACGATATCTTGCGCTAGTCAGGCCGCACCTCGATTATGCTGTTCAGTTCTGGTGCCCTTATTATAGAATGGATATAAATTCACTGGAGTCGGTGCAGCGAAGAATGACGAAAATGATTCCGGGACTTAGAAACCTTCCATATCAAGATAGATTAAAGAAACAAAATTTGCATTCCCTAGAGAGACGAAGAGTGCGAGGAGATATGATAGAAGTATTTAAGTGGGTGAAAGGAATCAATAAAGGCGATATAGATAAAGTTCTTATAATATCCGAGCAGGATAGGACTCGGAACAACGGATTTAAGTTGGATAAGTTTAGGTTTAGGAGGGAGATAGGAAGGAACTGGTTCACAAATAGGGTGGTGGACGAGTGGAACAAGCTTAGCAACTTTGTAGTAAGTGCTGGAACGCTGGAAAGTTTTAAAAGGAGGCTAGATAGATTCATGGATGATAGAGAGTGGTAGTAACTCTCGACAAGAGCTGCCATGAACAGGCCAACCGGCCTATTGCAGACTCCATATTTTCTTATGTTCTTATGTTATGTGTACTTGACCCCAGGTAATATTGACCCCAGTGCTACTTGAACCGATTACCTGTAGCCCCCAATACCTGTAGACCCCAGTACCTGTAGCCCCCAGTACTTGTAGGTCCCAGCACCTCTTGACCCCAGTACCTGTAGCCCCCAATACTTGTAGGTCCCAGCACCTCTTGACCCCAGTACCTGTAGCCCCCCAGGAGGGACTGACCCCCAGAGGTCCGGGTTGGTTCTGTTGTAGGATATTACCTCTTTCTCTCTCTCAGCGGGTGATGCATGACCAGCTGGGGGGGAGGGGAGGAAGACAGGGGAGAGAGAAGAGGGGGGTGTGGGACAAAGGGGGAGGGGGCAGGAAAGGGAGGGTAGGAAAGGAAAAGGTGGGGATGGTTTGGGAGAAGGGAAATGAGAGAGAGAGAGAGAGAGAGAGAGAGAGAGAGAGAGAGAGAGATTTCTTTCCGACCGCAGTGGGAGGTGATGTGAATAAGTAATCTCTCTCTCTCTCTCTCTCTCTCTCTCTCTCTCTCTCTCTCTCTCTCTCACACACACACACACTCACATACAACTTACCATCTTTCATTTACATATAAGTGTATGAAGGGCGTAAGTGGTTGTCATAAGTAAACACAATAGATCTATCAATTGAAACGTATAATATAAATTAATCCATGTAAATATAAATGGATAAAAATTATATAAAAATCGCTAAATATAAATTAAAAGGAAGAAACGGGCGTATATCGGATATAAATCTGTCTATACACATTGATTAAGTTATACACCACGTTTATGACATTAATTACAGGTAAATACTAATATATACCTGTAATTAATAAGTTATATGAGAAGACATGTAACTGGCTCACTTAACTTCATGGTAAAAGAAATAATGATGGCTTTAAAATTATACTGAGACTCAATCACAGTGACTAGGTTAGGTTAGGTAAAGTAGGGTTAGGTTAGGTTAGGTCAGGTCAGTTCTGGTCAGGTCAGTTTAGTTCAGGTTTGGTCAGGTCAGGTTAGGTTGGGTCAGGTCAGGTCAGTTCAGGTCAGGTCAGGTCAGTTCTGTTCAGGTCAGTTTAGTTCAGGTTAGGTAAGGTTTGGTCAGGTTAAGTTAGGTCATTTCAGTTCAAGTTAGGTAAGATTTGGCCAGGTCAGGTCAGTTCAGGTTAGGTCATTTCATTTCAAGTTAGGTAAGATTTGGCCAGGTCAGGTCAGTTCAGGTTAGGTTAGGTAAGGTTAGAATTATATCACGGGAGACTTATTTGAGAATGTGAAGAGTGGTCCCCTGATGAGATCTAAATTGGACATGTTTATTTATCCGGAATATTAACAGTGGTAGAGTGAGGTTGTGGTAATTGCCTGTTTAAGCCAGATAAGAACTTCATCTCTCTCGACAAGGTAATAAAAGTTTACATCTGATTGGGATTTTCTTACCTGGCTGCTTATTACACCTTAAGATTAACCACTCTGTCGCTAACCTAACTTAACCTAACCTAACCTAACCACTCTGTCGCTAACCTAACTTAACCTAACCTAACCTAACCACTCTGTCGCTAACCTAACTTAACCTAACCCAACCTAACTTAACATTAACCTAACCTAACCTAACCTAACTTAACATTAACCTAACCTAACCTAACCTAACCTAACCTAACCCAACCTAACTTAACATTAACCTAACTTAATGCTAACTTTACCCAACCTAACTTAACCTAACTTAACCCAGGTAGCGTTAGGGTGTTAAATCATCAGGTGTTTCTTGTATTCTTTATTGTGTGTGTGTGTGTGTGTGTGTGTGTGTGTGTGTGTGTGTCAGTCCACCAGGTGTGAGTTAATTAGGGAATGCATCTTAACTTCGGTGTGTTTTTCAGTCAATTAAAATCAGGGAGAGACTTGAGGTAGTGGCAGGGGGCGTGGCAGGGAGATTTAGGGGTGGAAGGCGTGGCAGGGAGATTTAGGGGTGGAAGGCGTGGCAGGGAGATTTAGGGGTGGATGGCGTGGCAGGGAGATTTAGGGGTGGAAGGCGTGGCAGGGAGATTTAGGGGTGGAAGGCGCGGCAGGGAGTTTTAGGGGTGGAAGGCGTGGCAGGGAGACATAGGGGTGGAAGGCGTGGCAGGGGGACGTAGGGGTGGAAGGCGTGGCAGGGAGACATAGGGGTGGAAGGCGTGGCAGGGGGACGTAGGGGTGGAAGGCGTGGCAGGGAGACGTAGGGGTGGAAGGCGTGGCAGGGAGACGTAGGGGTGGAAGGCGTGGCAGGGAGACGTAGGGGTGGAAGGCGTGGCAGGGAGACGTAGGGGTGGAAGGCGTGGCAGGGAGACGTAGGGGTGGAAGGCGTGGCAGGGAGACTTAGGGGTGGAAGGCGTGGCAGGGAGACGTAGGGGTGGAAGGCGTGGCAGGGAGACGTAGAGGTAGAAGGCGTGGCAGGGAGACGTAGGGGTGGAAGGCGCGGCAGGGAGACGTAGGGGTGGAAGGCGCGGCAGGCGTGGTGAAAGATGAACTTATCAACAGCATCGTGGTTGTTTAGTCTAGCTAACACTGTTTACGTTGGGTTAATTACCTGCCTGCCACGCCCACTGTCAGGCTACACCACGCCCACCCTCACGCTATACCACGCCCATCTTGGCCTCAACCCTCCCTTTACCTACTCGCATCACCCCACTCTCATCACCCCACCCTCATCACCCCACCCCTCATCACCCCACCCTCATCACCCCACCCCTCATCACCCCACCCTCATCACCCCACCCTCATCACCCCATTCTCATCACCCCACTCTCATCACCCCACCCCTCATCACCCCACCCCTCATCACCCCACCCCTCATCACCCCACCCCTCATCACCCCACTCTCATCACCCCACCCTCATCACCCCACCCTCATCACCCCACTCCTCATCACCCCACCCTTCATCACCCCACCCTTCATCACCCCACCCTCATCACCCCACTCATCACCCCACCCTCATCACCCCACCCTCATCACCCCACCCCTCACCCCCCCCACCCCTCACCCCCAGGCTCCTAATGTGCACAATGTTGTTTAAAACTGTGCTGGCTGGTGGGTCGTTCTGGTAAACTATGATTAATGAGTGTATGGTGTGAGAGAGAGACCTGTTACTGAAGACGACCTCCCCTGGCCTCTCCTACCTCCACCCGGCCTCCCCACAACCACCCCTGGTCCTCGCCATCACCACCTACTCGGCCCTCTACCACCACCTACTCGGCCCACCACCACCACCTACTCGGCCCTCTACCACCACCTACTCGGCCCACCACCACCACCTACTCGGCCCTCTACCACCACCTACTCGGCCCACCACCACCACCTACTCGGCCCACCACCACCACCTACTCGGCCCAACACCACCACCTACTCGGCCCAAGATAAGAACAATAATCTTAGTAATCATAATATCTCTTAATTAATATAACACCTGTTTTTGTTTACCTGGAGACTAACACCTGCCCGGGGAACCACTTACCTGGATGTCTGAGTGTCAATAAAGACTCATAAAACATGTGGGGTTTTTAATGTGTGCCGTTTATGTTTATTAGGTCTTAGTGTCGTGGGTTTGGCAATAGTGAGCTGCTTTATTATTATTATTATTATTATTATTATTATTATTATTATTATTATTATTATTATTATTATTATTATTATCATTATTATTATTATTATTATTATTATTATTATTATCATTATTATTATTTTTCCCATATTCTGTCGCCCATGTATACGCTAATGGTGATTTAAATGCTCCCCTTCTCTTCCTTTCCCCTTCTTCCTTCCTCCTCCTCCTCTTCTCCCCCCCCCCCCCTCTCCTCCCCTCACCAGTCAAGTACTTGGTGTGACGTCATCGGGACTCCGGTTTATATATTGTAATTAATAAGAAGTTTATGTTCAGTGTCTCGAAGGACGGTGAGGAGTACGGGTCTCTCTCTCTCTCTCTCTCTCTCTCTCTCTCTCTCTCTCTCTCTCTCTCTCTCTCTCTCTCTCAACAAGGGGTGAGTCTGCGTGTAATCGGGCGTTTCTGAGGTAAACAAGAGGGCGAGCGCCTATCTCCTTTTCCTCTCTTTCATTCCTTTCTCCCTCACTTCTTATTCTCTCTTCCTTTCTCCTCCTTTTTCTCTGTCTCCTTCACCCTCTTCTTCCCCCTCCCCCTCCCCCCAATGCCTCCAATTTACCGTCGAGTCTCAAAGCCATTTCGACGCCATTGTTACCACCAGTAGACAGGTTATAATTAATGAGTTTTCTTCAGGTAAATAATGTAAGTAAAAGATGCAATTGATTACTGGTGAGAGAGAGAGAGAGAGAGAGAGAGAGAGAGAGAGAGAGAGAGAGAGAGAGAGAGACTGTCCTGTGCCATATAGTATAAATATATAAAGGTCGACAAGTTGTGAGAGAAGGGAAGGTAGTGAAGTACTGTGGGAGGAGGAGGAGGAAGGAAGAGGGGGAGGAGGAGGAAGAGGGGGAGGAGGAGGAAGAAGAGGGGAGGAGGGGAAGGAGCAGGAGGGGGTTTTGGGAGAATTCAAGCACTTGGAATCGATACTGCACAAACACGGCACAATGGAGGGAGAGACTATGGGAGGGAGAGAGAAAGGGAGGGAGGGAGAGAGAGGGAGGGAGGGAGGAGAGAGAGAAAGGGAGGGAGGGAGAGAGAGAATGTGGTGGAAGGAGACTGAGAGGGAGGGAGAAAAGGAGAGGGAGGGAGAGAGGGATGGATTTAGACAATGGAGGGGGGGGGTGGAGGGAGATAATGGGAGAGAGGGAGAATAGGGAGAGAGACGGATGGAAGGAGATAATGGGAAGACAGGGAGCAATTTCTTGGATAAATTCATAAACTCAATAAAAAAAAATCACACCTAACTGAAGATGTAAATAGAGCGTTGAGGGGTAACTCTGTCTCTCTCTCTCTCTCTCTCTCTGTGTGTGGTTTTGTTGCTGGATGGCGGGTGGATGGATGGATGGAGAAGGGGATGGGTGGAGGATGAAGGGGTAGAGAGAGAAGTGGATGAATGGGGAAGGAGATGGATGGATGGATGAGGAACGGGGGGATGGGAGATAGAAGGGGCAGAGGATAGAGGAAGATAACAGAGTGGAGAGGTGAGGTAAGGCGGGCAGGGTGCTGGCTGGAAGGGGGGAGGCATAAAGGAAAGGTCCCGTGAGGGGTGTGAGGGGAATAGTCCGTGTTTACATCAGTCTGCCTGGAGGCTTATCTGTCCTGGCCAACCCCTCGAGGCTTCTTCTCAGGGGGCAACCAGTTGGCAGGAATAATTTTTTTTTCACGACTCCCCCCCCCCCTCCCCCCTCCCCCCCCTACCAGCAGCCATGACACCCGCATAACACGAATCACGCACGCAGGCCCCACGGATTACCTGCCCCCGACCACTCCCACGAGGCCACTCCCCACACACGCCGAGCCCCGGATGCGCACATTAGCTGCTCCACAACTAATGTCATCACACGCTAAACAAACCACAAGTGTCATTACCATTTTGTTTATTTACTTTCTGTTATCTTAATTTCCTCCATCCAGTCTCTCAACTTGGAAACAACAGGTAAGGTGCGTCAGTGTGGGCAGGTGTTCTTATTACTGAAGATCTTCTCGGGTCTAACTCTTCCATACAGCCATGAAGCTCAAGAACCACATGAAGATATCTTACTGGTTAACATATTCTATTGTTTATTTATTTATTTATTTATTTATTTGTTTATAGCAATAGTGGTGATGTAGTCAAATTCAGAAACATTATATAGCTGATCCTACTTCTCTATGATGATGGCTTACAATCATACTACACACGGGGTCACGATGATAACTTTAATCATGCGTCAGGCAGCGCGGCACAGACAACACCTGGAAATCTACCTCTACCGCCCACCAATACTTTATCTCGGTGAGTAAGTCAGTGAGTGATAGAGTCAGTCAGTCGTGAGGATTAGTATTCATAGAGCTGACTGACGCAGGTTATAAAGAAATATCACCAAGGATAGTAGACTATGTTACTGGAGGGGGAGGGGGGTTGAGGGGGGGGCGGTGTATTCCAACCTAGATAATATTGGAAGACTTACTGAAATATTCCCTTACTTAACACTGGTGAAATATTCCTCTTAGATAATATTGACAAATATTTATAATGGAATCTCAGTCTCCACCCACCCACCCTCTCTCTTCGCTAACCCACCCCTACTCTCACCCGCCCACCCAGTAAGCATCCTCAGGTAATCGGGTAACTTAAGGTGGTTCGGGTACTTGAGGTGAATTAATAGGTGAAGTGATGGGTGTTAGGTGAAGGATGCTTATGTTGAAGACGGGGAGAGGAGGAGGTGGGGAGGAGTCTGTGTAGAGGTGTGGGGAGGAGGGGAGAGTGGGGAAGGGTTAAGAGGAGTAAGGAGGGGGAGGATAGTGTGCTTTGATGAGGTGTATATGCAGGGTGGGTGGAGGGGTGGGTGCAGGGTGGGTGTGGGTGTAGATGCAGGGTGGGTGTGGGTGTAGATGCAGGGTGGGTGTGGGTGTTACTTAACTGGGACTAAACTGTGAGGAACAAGTGTATAAACTTCACTCAATCAGCGCCTCTAAAAATAGAATCCTTTGACGTCTGGTACTGCACTTTGTTTACTTCGATGACCGAGGAGGGGTGTAAGCAGGCTCTTGATTAGTCGGCGGTCTGTAAGCGAGGCGTTGATTGGTCGGCGGTTTATAAAGGAAAGCAGTGTGTTGTAAGGTGATGGTATGTAAGTGTGGCACTGAATGGTTGATGATAATGATGTGAGGCGTTGATTGGTCGGTGTTATGTAAGTGGGGCGTTGATTGGTCGGTGTTATGTAAGTGGGGCGTTGATTGGTCGGTGTTATGTAAGTGAGGCGTTGATTAGTTGATGTTTATACAAGTGACCAAGAATCACAGGTGCATTAAGACTTCCAGGTCACTGAGGTTTCCATGGCAACTCCAACTTTCCCATCTCTTGCACTCCTCCTCCTCTCCTCTTCTTCCTCTCCTCCTCCTCCTCCTCCTCCTCCTCCTCCTCCTCTTGTGCTGTACCCCAGGCGGCATTATTGACCCTCCCTCCCCTCCCCCCCCTCACCGACCTCTTTCACAACTCCTGGCGTCTTCACCTCTTATTCTCATATTAAACTGGGCAAGACTGACTGACTGACTGACTGAATGACTGACTGACTGACTGACTGGATGACTGACTAACTGACTGACTGCTGCGTCCTCTCACCCAACTTTATCCGTTTTCTTGTCTCCTCAGTTAAGCACCGGACAAACGACCCGATAATGAGGTAGTTTACGGCAGTTCTGTTTGTTTATAAAATTACCCACTGACTGAATGTTTGGTCGTGAATGAAGGTTTGTATTTTTGGACTTAGTTTTTTTTTGTGGTTAATGAATGGTGTCTCGTGGTCTTATGGTAAGGATTGGATGCTGTGGTTAATGTGTGTCTCGTGGTCTTATGGTAAGAATTGGATGCTGTGGTTAATGTGTGTCTCGTGGTCTTATGGTAAGAATTGGATGCTGTGGTTAATGTGTGTCTCGTGGTCTTATGGTAAGGAATGGATGCTGTGGTTAATGTGTGTCTCGTGGTCTTATGGTAAGGATTGGATGCTGTGGTTAATGTGTGTCTCGTGGTCTTATGGTAAGGAATGGATGCTGTGGTTAATGTGTGTCTCGTGGTCTTATGGTAAGGAATGGATGCTGTGGTTATTTTTAGGAACTTTGGAATTTTATGAATGAATGGAGGTGAGTCTGGGATGTAAACAATTAAACCTGTACTGTAAACACCGCCACCATCAACCTGTAATTAATTTATGAACGGCTACAGGTGTGGTAGTCAGGGTAAGTTACTAAGGAACATAAACCACTCACGACACTGTATATACACACACACACACACACACACACGCGCACACACACACACACACACACACACACACACACCCAGGTAAGAGGGTCGATGAGAGACTTGCTTCACTTCCACCTACAATTTTTACCTTCCGTCCGGTTTGTTTGTAAATAAATTTGTTCGCGGGAATTTTCTTGGTTTATGGCGTCTATCGGTGGTGATGTTGTCGACTGTTTTTATTATTTATTTTACCCGCGGTTTTTTTTTTTTTTTTTTTTTTTTTTTACATTCGCAAGGTGAAGAGGTGGGGGAGAGGAGAGATCATTTTTAGCTCTGTCTGTAAGTGTGTGTGTTTGTTTGGGTAATAAATAATAATAATAATAATAATTAACGATTTATTGAAAGAGCATAGCAGCCAGAAGGCTGAAAATATACAGTTACATAATTGGGGAATGGGTTTCGATTTACAAATAATATACAAGTAACATAAGTGATACAAATAAGATATATAATAACTACATGGGGAAAAGCTCAAACTACAGGGCATTTCAACATAGTGACGGTGCAAGAAGTAGTATTTACTGGGAGTGAATACACTGGTTTATTGCAAGTTATTGATAATTTTTACAATGGTTGGGACTGGGCTGTTCTTATAGCGATCAGTTCGTGCACGTATGGGCTGGATGCGGTTGTGGTGTCGAACAGCAATTCTCGGGCTTGGGATCTCGGGTGGTAGTAGGAGCCGGTGTCGAGGATGGTGCAGAAGCTTCTTACCAAATTTGCAGATGAGGTCGTGGTGATGGTCAGAAAGAGCCGAGAGGGTCAGTGTGTTGAGCGCTTCTTGATATGCGAATTTGGAAAGAGAGAGAATAATCTTGCATGCCCTCTTTTGCACTTTTTCTAGGTGTTTACGTTGTGTGGCATTTAGGGAGGAAGACCAGGTGGGGGAGGCATAGGTGAGCTTGGGAAGTATGAATGTTGAGTAAACACTGAGGAGCTCGGGTGCAGGAACTCCGAGGGACTTGAGTCGGCGGAGGAGGTGGAGACGGAAACTGGAGGACTTGACAACTTCACTGACATATGGTTTCCAATTTAGTTTGTTGTCTATGGTGACGCCGAGGAGCTTAGTGGAATCTACAACCTGGAGTGTGTTGGGACCTAGAGTAATGGAAGGAGGTGGGACAACGTCGGAGGAGAGGTTGATGTGCATAACCATGGTCTTGGTATGGTTGATGGTGACATGGTTGTTGGTGGCCCAGTATTGGAGACTGTTCAATAAATCCTGAAGGGCGGTATAGTCGGGAGCAGAATTGTTGACGCTGATCCCAATAATGGAGTCGTGTGTTTGTATGGGTGTGTGTTTGTATGGGTGTGTTTGTATGTTTTGTGGGTGTTTGTGGGTAAGATTGAAATGACACGGGGTGATCTCTTTATATATACCCTGTAACAGCATATACCCTCCTCCTCCTCCTGCCTCCTCCTCCTCCTCCTCCTCCTCCTCCTCCTCCTCCTCCCCCTCCTCCTCCTCCTCTCCTCCTCCTCCTCCTCCTCCTCCTCTTCTTCCTCCTCCTCCTCTTCTTCCTCCTCCTCCTCCATCTCCTCCTCCTCCTCTTCCATCATCTCCCCCACCACACAACCACTCCTTCCACCTTCCCTATCTCCCCCATTCAATCACGTTATTCCTTTCCCTCCTAACTCCCTTCCCCCATCATCCTTCCACCCTCCTTCTATCTCCTTCCTTCCACCTTTTTCCCTCCTTCCCATCTTTCTTCCCTCCCGCCCTTCCAACTTCCTTTATCCCCTCCTCCTTCCATCTTCCTTCTCGTCTTCTTTCTCCTTCACTTCCTCTTCCCCCTCCTCCCGCCCACACCTCCCGCCATGGGTGTTGTGAAGGTGTTGAATTACGGAGCGTGACGAGGCAGCCCAAACAGTTTTAAGGTGGGAGGGAATTACATCTAGACTACCTGAGCTTACCTGGAGGCTACTAGAGGGAGGCTAGGGCTACTAGAGAGAAAGACTGGGGCTACTAGAGGGAGACTAGTTAATTAACGTAGCAGCCTCAATCTAAGGAATAGAAAATGGCGTCGTTGTTGCACAGAGACTCCACCTGAACTTATTATACCTGTGCTCTGTAACCTGTCCTGTAAATTCCATACCTGTACTCCATACCTGTATTCTATACCTGTACTCCATACCTGTACTCCATACCTGTATTCCATACCTGTAATCTATACCTGTACTTTACCCTATGACCCGCACTGATGTCTCCAGATAAACTCCCAAAATTGGGGCCAAAATAGGTCTACCCTTCATGTAGACCCCGAGGCCTTCCCTGTTCTCCACTAATGACCCACGACCTAGGGGGGGGGGGGTGATAGATGGGTTGTGTGTGTGTGTGTGCTCTAGATTAGTACCTGCGTTTTTGTTTATTTAAAATAATACTTGGCTATACATTATCTTCCTATCTTAATTCAACCTAACCTAACCTGACCTAACCAAACCTGGCCTGACCTGACCTGACCTAAGAAAAAAAATATATACATAACCACTAACGATGCCAATTTCAATATATTTTTGTGTGTGTTCATTTAAGAGTATCATTAAAGTGGAGTGGTGGCGGTATAGCGAAGTGGACTAATTAGAGAAGCTTTTAGCGAAGTGGTGAGTGGGAAGGAGGAGGGGGGGGGTCCTCTTAATACAAGTAGGTCCTGCAGGATGAGCCCCCTCCCTCCCTCCCTCCCTCCCCCTCCCCCCATAAACCTCTCCTTCTCCTCCTTCATAATGTTACGTCATTTCAATGTATCTTTTGTCGTCAGAGTTTGGGTCCAGATCAAAGCTAATTAGTTACCTGGTCCATGAAAAAAAAATACCGAGTTATTTCATTGGTGGAGAGTTTTTGCCTTTTGATGTTTCTGGTGATGGAGGATTTTTATTTTGTATTAATATTTTTTTGTTTGTTGCTTTTGTTATTATTGTGTTTTCTTGTTAGAGCATTTGACTGTTGTTGTTGTTGTGTGTGTGTGTGTGTGTGTGTGTGTGTGTGTGTGTGTGTGTGTGTGTGTGTGTGTGACTATAATCAGAGTAATCTTCATTTCTCATTCTTGTTGGACTTACCCTACCCTACCCTACCCTACCCTACCTTACCTTACCCTACCCTACCCTACCCTACCCTACCCAACCCTACCCTACCCTACCCTACCCTACCCTACCCTACCCAACCCTACCCTACCCTACCCTACCCTACCCAACCCTACCCTACCCTACCCTACCCTACCCTACCCTACCTTACCTTACCTTACCTTTACCTTACCTTTACCTTACCCGTCACCACACTAGTAACTGCTCACTTCCCTGCTACCTGACGCTGTTAGTAAGTACTGAGGATATATAATGTACTGTATAGTCTCTTTGAATGTACAGCACCTGAGTCAGTGTTAGTCACAAGTGGACCTGAAAGAACTCACTCTTGATGCCGTCACAACATTCTCTGGCAGGTTATTACAACAGTTCACAACCCTTACACGATAAGCTTTTGTGTACATGATATCTTGAGGCTGTGAGAGTCTGGTGGGGGCGATCAGTCATTTAAAAACTCTCTATACCAAATTTGTGTTGAAAAAATATGACACAATGGATGAAGGATTTTGACAACCTTACCGAGACAACAGGAGTCATAGTGTTCATTGATCACCCTAAGTAGACATAGTGTTTTGAGTGACTGTACATAACCTGAAACAACAATATACAACACCTTTATAAAACTATATAAAGAAGTCATTATATCATTAACTCACTATGATATAATGAACGATATATAATACAGTTTGGGGGAAGATTTAAAGGGACCTCGCAACAGGAAACAGAACAATTTACTTCAGACAGTTTTCCATCTGAATGAACTGATTCGTCAAGTGACTTCAAAGAGGCGTGTGTGTGTGTGTGTGTGTGTGTGTGTGTGTGTGTGTGTGTGTGTGTGTGTGTGTGTGTGTCCTGTGATGAATGATTGATCCAGCGTTATATCCTGCTGCTGCTGCGCCACTCACTCGATAGCTTCTTTAATACCTAGTGTGATTATTATGACGTCTGGTCCGTAATGAGTTGATGCTGGGAAAGTTAGTGGTTGTTTGCGTGATGACGTCGGTAATTAGTGTATTTTGGTTTTTGTTTTTTATTATTATTATTGTTATTATTAGTTATTATTATTGTTATTTTATTATTATTATTGTTATATTACCATTATTATTGTTTTTGTTGTTCTGATTAGTGTTATCATCATTATCATCATCATCATCATCATCATCATCATTGTCGCCGCTGTTTTTGTCATTGTTGTTATTAAGCACTACTGAATTTTCACTCCTATCCACCATTTATTCTCGTCATTCTCTGCATTTCCTTCTCTTTTCCTCCTTCATTTTCTTCTCTTCCTCTATATTCACTTTTCGTCGGATGGAGTAATCGATTATTGTAAATTATCACATGTAATTTTGTGTCGGGAGGATTTTTAATTATCAGATCCAATTATCACCAAGATAACTTTTTCAGACATTAACTCATCATTAATTATCAATCAATTATAATTAACATTACCTTTGTCTACTCTTAAACAATTATTATTTATCCAATTTACATTTATATTCTAAGTAATTTTTATTATTTTTTTTTACTCCTATTAATTTCGTATTAATTATCGATTTAGATTATTTTCCCGACTACATTTTTTCCTCATCAACGTCGTATCGATTATCAGTTATCAGTTATGGATGAATAATTGACGATAATTGATCCAAACTAGTGGGTCTGGAAGCTGTCACTCACTGAAGAATAATTATTACAATCAAAATGAAGTTATTGCCGAAAATTACGAGACTAATTGTGTGGTTAATGAGATGGAGGGAAGTGTGGAGGGAGGGAGGGAAGGAGAGAGAGAGAGAGAGAGTCATCAGTATGCATGGAGTGTGGGTATGGAGGGTAAGGGAGAGGTAATGAAGTGGAGGTACAATTAAATTATGGAGGAGGGAGGAAGAGGGGTAGGCGAAGCGAAGGAAGAGGAAATAAGGAAAAAGGGAGGGAGAGGGGCAAAAGAAGAGGGAATAGGGAAGGAAGAGGAGGAGTAGGAGGGAGGAAGAGAAGGAATGAAGAAGTGGTAGAAGGAGAAGTGATAAGGAGGAACATGTAAATATGAGATAGAGAGATAGAAGAAGAAGGATATGTGAATGAAAGGAATGGAGGAGAGAGAGAGAGAATAAATAAGACATAGCGAGAACACACACACACACACACACACACACACACACACACACACACACACACACACACACACAGTAAATTAGATAAACTACGAAAAGAGAAAAAAAAATAAATAAAAATGTGTTGACCAAAAATTCAAGAAAAATCAGGAAGGCGAGAAATTGGATGAGTGGGAATAAGGAGAGGGAGGCGATAAAGGGGAAATAGACGGAAAATCGGAGGAAATTGAGAGAAAAGGCAATTAAATGAACGATAAAGAGTAATGAGAAGAGAGGGAGGATTGGGGGGAGATAGAGAAGGGGAGACATAAGAGAAGGGGAGATAAAGGAGGGGAGACATAAGAGAGGGGGAGATAAAGGAGGGGAGACAAGGGAAGGGGGAGATAAAGGAGGGGAGACATAAGAGAGAGGGAGATAAAGGAGGGGAGACATAAGAAACACGTGAAGATTAACGAAGAAAGGAAAAAGGAAGAGAAAAATAAAAAAATAAAATAAAATAATCCAATAAAAAATAATAAATGAATAAATAAATGAAAAAAAGATATAAAAAGAAAAGAAAAAAGATAATATAAATAAATAAATCAAGATAATAAGCTAAAAAAAAATGTACTAAAAAATGGTAGAAAAGTTGTGAAGACTTATTACATGTTAAAGTCGTTTCCTCTCTCTTGTTGCTGCCTAGTAAAAATATTCTGGAAATTCATGTTGAGGATTTTCTCTCTCTCTCTCTCTCTCTCTCACTTTTATACCTGTCTTTCTCTCTCTTTTTCTCTCTCCCCTTTATTTCTTTCTTTCCCCCTTTCATATCTTGTCTTTTTTCTCTCCCTCTCTCCCTCTCAATTCTTCTTTTTTATCTCCCCATCCCTCTTTCCCTTCCTCCTCATTCTCTCCACCCACTCTTTCCTTCTATACCTCCTTCCTTTCCTTCTATCCTATCCCCTCCTTCTCTCCTTCTCTCCCTACGTCACAAAAAGCTGGCTGGAATTGAGGTATGAATCAGACGATGGGAATTTGTCGGACTGGGAATACTTTTAAAACTCAATTCCTATCGCGAGTGGCTGCAGGCGGCATCACAATGAGAGGGGAGAGAGGGGAGAGGGGAGAGGGGGGAGGAGAGGAGAGGGGAAAGGAGGAGAGGAGACGAGACGAGAAGTGTATATGTGTATGATAGGAAAACGAAAGAGGAGAGAGAGAGAGAGAGGAATGAAGAGGGTGGAAGGGAGGAAGTGAGGGAAACGAGGATAAGATTTGGAGGTGA
>CAUDMG010000892.1:355000-362500 GCA_958450375.1 Homarus gammarus | reverse complement strand
GCGGGGGGGTTTGGACGCCTGAGGGAGGAGGAGGAAGAGAAAGGGTTGGTAGAGAAGGGGGGGAGGGAGTAGGTTTCTCTCCCCCCCCCTTCCCCCCCCCCCCCCCCAGCGTCCCTCCGTCGCTAAATGGCTCAAGAGTAAACAGAGCGGGAGTTGAGTCCCCGGAGAGCTACAGCGGATGGCGCCTCCAATGCGACCTCCTCCCGAGGGACTTAGGGACTCGGGGTGATTGTGGGGAGAAAGTGTGGGGAGGAGGGGGGAAGGATATGAGGAGGGAGAGAGAACAAGTGAATAGAGGAAATAGGAAGAGCCTGTGAAGGGAGGAAGGTTACAATATACAAGACTCTCATCTTGTCAAGAGGCTCTCTAGTTCATCGCCAGGGACCACCGCCACCCTGGATTGAGTTTCCTGTGGTGGCGGTGAGCTGCTGCCTCCTGGTGGTGTTACTGCTGCCTGATGGTGGTGTTACTGCTGCCTCCTGGTGGTGTTACTGCTGCCTGATGGTGGTGTTGCTGCTGCTGCCTCCTGGTGGTGTTGCTGCTGCTGCCTACCTGGTGGTGTTACTGCTGCCTGATGGTGGTGTTGCTGCTGCCTGATGGTGGCGGTGAGCTGCTGCCTCCTGGTGGTGTTGCTGCTGCTGCCACCTGGTGGTGTTACTACTGCCTCCTGGTGGTGTTGCTGCTGCTGCCTCCTGGTGGTGTTGCTGCTGCCTGATGGTGGTGTTACTGCAGCCTCCTGGTGGTGTTGCTGCTGCTGCCTCCTGGTGGTGTTACTGCTGCCTCCTGGTGGTGTTGCTGCTGCTGCCTCCTGGTGGTGTTGCTGCTGCCTGATGGTGGTGTTACTGCTGCCTCCTGGTGGTGTTGCTGCTGCCTGATGGTGGTGTTACTGCTGCCTCCTGGTGGTGTTACTGCTGCCTCCTGGTGGTGTTACTGCTGCCTGATGGTGGTGTAACTGCTGCCTCCTGGTGGTGTTACTGCTGCCTGATGGTGGTGTTACTGCTGCCTCCTGGTGGTGTTACTGCTGCCTGATGATGGTGTAACTGCTGCCTCCTGGTGGTGTTACTGCTGCCTGATGGTGGTGTTACTGCTGCCTCCTGGTGGTGTTACTGCTGCCTCCTGGTGGTGTAACTGCTGCTGCCTCCTGCGGTAGCCCCACGATGGTACAGCACAGCACCTGGTGGGTTGTGGCGGTAATGGTGATGCTCCTGAATGGCCTCCCTGATGGCTCGTATCTAGTGGCTTAGAGGCGCTATTGAGTAGGCCAGAGTGGCTCCTAGTGCTACACAGTGCCACGTGGATGATTACGCTGGTCCCTAATGGCTCCTGTAGACTCATGTTAATTCCTGAGGGTTCCATAGTGGCGCAAGGTGGCATCTGTTGGGTCATAGTGGCACTTAATGGTATACCTATTATTATTATTATTATTATTATTATTATTATTATTATTTCATCAACCTAGAACACGGTAATAATGACCCTTAATATCAACACTTAACCCTTCTAGCGAGTAGTGCCATCACCTGACCTTTTCCAGCGCCATAACCCACCCCATAACCCACCCCCCATAACCCACCCCCATAACCCACCCCATAACCCACCCCATAACCCACCCCTATAACCCACCCCCGAACCCACCCCATAACCCAGTCTCTATGTGGCCCCAATACATTCATAATTCATTTTAGGCCGAGGTATTGAGACCACCTGTCAATAGCAGCCACCCCTCTATAACGGGGGCCGATATTCCCCCCCCCCCTCACCCTCACTCTTCCGCTATTTACCGATAATATTGATAATAGCAGTTATGTATCATTTATTTATAAGTAGATATGTATTATTCAGGTAATTATGTATTATTCGGGTATTTATGAATATTATGGTATCAAATCGTCTATTTCCACCAAACAATATAAAACCTAACTTAACCAAACACAGCTCAACCAAACCTAACCTAACCTAACCTAACCTAACCTAACCTAACCTAACCCATAACACAACATAACATAACATGACGAGACAACAACAACAACAACAGCACTCCTCCCCTCCCTCTCACACAAAAAAAAAATTATCTGAAACAATTAATGGCAAAAAAAAACGATCGAAAAGCAACGTCGATCCTACAAAATATCTTCAAATTTTCGTTCTGCTTTAAAACAAACACACACACACACACACACACACACACACAACGTAGCAACAGGGAGGGAGGGAGGGGCATAACACACAATGTAACTTTGTTTACAGATTATATCAACATTTTTACGAGGGAAGAAATTGAAACACACACACACACACACACACACACACACACACACACACACACACACACACACACAGACCGTTCCAAGAGTCAATCAGGAAAACTTTCTTATTAAAATTCATTCAGACTCTGTTCATATTTATTCATACACAAAATAAATCTAAGTTCGTATCTACGTTGAGGTGTTTCAGCGAGAGTGGAGGAGGAAGAAGTGGAGGAGGTGGAAGAAGTGGAGGAGGAGGAGGTGGAGGAGGAGGAAGAAGTGGAGGAGGTGGAAGAAGTGGAGGAGGAGGAAGAAGTGGAGGAGGAGGAGGAAGTGGAGGAGGTGGAAGAAGTGGAGGAGGAGGAGGAAGTGGAGGAGGAGGAGGAAGTGGAGGAGGTGGAGGAAGTGGAGGAGGAGGAAGAAGTGGAGGAGGAGGAAGAAGTGGAGGAGGAGGAGGAAGTGGAGGAGGAGGAGGAAGTGGAGGAGGAGGAGGAAGTGGAGGAGGTGGAAGAAGTGGAGGAGGAGGAAGAAGTGGAGGGGAGAGAGAGAGAGAGAGAGAGAGAGAGAGAGAGAGAGAGAGAGAGAGAGAGAGAGTTAAGAGGGAGAATAAATAGAGAGAAAGGAAAGAATAAACAGAGAGAGAGAGAGGGAGGAAGGAATAATTCAATATTTGAAGTCTTGTCAGCTGTTGTGTCCTTGCCTCTCCCGTCAACATCAGCTCTCTGGGAAGGTATAGGGGACAGGGGGAAGGTATAAGGGACAGGGGGAGGGGTATAAGGGACAAGGGGGAGGGGTATAAGGGACAGGGGGAGGGAGACAAACGGGATTAAACTCCCCTCCAACATTTCTATAAACATTCTAATCCTGTATACACTCCGCCACCACCTCATTTAACTCCCTGTCAGAGAGGATCGACTTGACGGGCTCCTGTCTGGTTGGGTTCCTTTATAACCGGGTTGTGAATGCATTGGTTTTAGGTTTATTTTTCATTTTGGTGTTTGATTCTGGTGTGGTTTTGGTTTGTGTTTTGTGGTGGGTTTTATTTTTGGTTTAATTTGAGTGACTAAAAACCTGATGATATGCAAATATGTATAGTATAGTATATATGTTTATGTATACTCTCTCTCTCTCTCTCTCTCTCTCTCTCTCTCTCTCTCTCTCTCTCTCTCTCTCTCTCTCTCTCTCTCTCTCCTGTAATATTAATTAATATATTTCTCTCATTCAGGTAAGTTCTGGGCAGCTTCTCTGGCCTGGGAACTGATGACGTCACTAAGGTTGGTATGACTTGGTAACACTGTACTCTGCCTCACGTGGTATACAGGGAGGCTTTATTTGGCAACACTGTATACTGTAGACGTGGCACACTGTACACTGTAGACGTGGCACCACTGCAGGCACCCAACTGTTGGTAATCAGTCTCTAGTTTTCTCCCTAAATTTAATTATAGTTTTGATGCAGTTGAGATATTTGCATACGAGTTTAAACGAGTAATTAATTAAGGTGTGAAGTACCTGTCATTTATGTCACAACACCATTACCTGTGTCACGCCCTCACACACACACACACACACACACACACACACACACGTAGTATCGGAAAGACATCTTATTATGACAGTAAATTGTCAATAGATACCCAGGTGTCGAAAATAACCAGGAGAAATGCCCGAGAAATGCCCCACCGTGTCATGAAATAAATGCCTAGGGAATTACGAGACAGAATAATACATCCGTAGAAAATCTCATTAATACCGAGAAGAAAAAAATACGTAAAAAAATTCCCGACGTTGATTTGAAATGCCTCGAAAATAACCCAAGAAATTCCATTAAATATACGTCAAAAATACCAAGACAACGATGAGGAAAATACCGAGGAAATACCCATCAATACCGTGTGGAAATACCGAGGAAATACCCATCAATACCGTGTGGAAATACCGAGGAAATACCCATCAATACCGTGTGGAAATACCGAGGAAATACCCATCAATACCATGTGGAAATACCGAGGAAATACCCATCAATACCGTGTGGAAATACCGAGGAAATACCCATCAATACCGTGTGGAAATACCGAGGAAATACCCATCAATACCGTGTGGAAATACCGAGGAAATACCCATCAATACCGTGTGGAAATACCGAGGAAATACCCATCAATACCGTGTGGAAATACCGAGGAAATACCCATCAATACCGTGTGGAAGTACCGAAGATGCCCTGACGACGAGTACTTGTCACACCTCACCTGCCTGCTAATTATAGAGGCTGGCTGACAGGTGAGGGGTGATGGGAGGAAGGAGAAGAGAAAGAGAGAGTGGGAGGTGGGTGGATGGAGAGGAGGAAGAGGGAATGAGAGGTAGGTGGAGGAATAGGGAGTGTAGGTGGAGAAAGGAAAGAGGAGAAGAGAGGGGAGTGGGTGAGGGAGGAGGGAGATGGGAGAAGCATAAGAATAGGAAGAGGAAGAAGAAGAAAAAAAACGATGAATGGAAGAAATAGAGGAATAGGAGAAGGGGAGGAGGAGGAGGAGGTAGGGAGAATAAGAGAAAGGAGAGAAAAGGGAGAAATGAAGGAGGAAGAGAGACAGAGGAAGAATATTGAATGTTTATCTTCCAAGAGAGAGAGAGAGAGAGAAGAAGGAAATAAGATTATGGAAAGAAAGAGATGGAAGATGAGGAGATAAAGGAGAGAGGAAGGTACGAGGGAAGGAGGGACATAGATAAAATAAATAAAAAAAGAAACGAAAAGAGAGAAAGAGAGATAACACACAAGAGAAAGAAAGGAAAGGCGAATGAAAGGAATAACCAATAAAGGATAAGAATACAAAGAAGAGGGGGAGGAAGAAAGAGGAAGAGATAACACATTAAAGAAGAAAACGAAGGATAGATAAAGAGAAGAATTAACACACGTAAGAAAAAACACAAAACCAGAACAACATAAACCAACTTAAACCAATTTTGACAGTGGTTAGGTTTGGTTAGGTTAGGTTAGGTTAAGGGTCTGTTTGATATGAACCGAGAGAGAGAGATGGGAGGGAAGGCGATAATTAAAAGGAAGAGATTAGTGGGAGAGGAAGAGATGGAACAATAAGATAAGTCGGATGATGGGAGAGAGAAAATGGAAAGGAATTGGTGGGTAAGGAAAAAAGCAGAATGAGGGAGGCGAATGGGGGAGAGGGGGAGGAACAGAGAGAGAGAGAGAGAGAGGAGGTATCACGTGAGTTGGCCAGGTAATGACACGTGGCCCACCTACCTGACACATGACACCTACATCAGCGTCTCTGTGTCATCACGCGATCTCTTGCCAGTGACACCATTACCTACTGCAGGATTGTGTTCATTACCTTCGTCAATGTCATTACTTCTTCATCATTGTCATCACCATCATCACCATCATCATCATCAATAATATCGTCTTGAGTGAATGTTATTTTGATATATTTTTGGTTAAGGTGTGTGTGTGTGTGTGTGTGTGTAAAAGGATAACTCTGGCCTCATGATGAATAGAAACGTCATCTGGATTAGGAATATGTGAGCGACCAGGAGAGGCTGTTGTTGTGTGCTATGAAAGAAAACGGGACGTGGAGACTTAGCTGACAGCCACTATTATATTTTTTTACTACTTTTTTCTTCTTTTTCCTGTGTCGAGTTTCTTCAAAATAGCGTGAATGGAGAACCTAACCTAACCCAGCCTAATTTTCTCGTGATTCGTAAGATGTGTGTGTGAATAATAATAATAATAATAATAATAATAATAAAGGGTTTATTGAAAGAGCATGGCAGCCGGAAGCCCGAAAATATACAGTTACATAATTAGTGAACGGGTCTCTTGATTTACAAATAATATACAAGTAATGTAAGTGATACAAATATGATATATAATAACTAGGTGGGGAGAAGCTCTTACTACAGGGCATTTCAACATAGTGACAGTGAAAAAAGTAAGATTGACTAGGAGTGAATACACTGGTTTATTATAAGTTATTGATAATTTTTACAATGGTTGTGTGTGTGTGTGTGTGTGTGTGTGTGTGTGTGTGTGTGTGTGTGTGTGTGTGTTCTTTCTACCAGACCAAACAAGAACAAATCCTCAGAATTTAAAAAAAATCAATATATAAATAAAAATTCAATTTACTTTGTGTCGCGCAAGAAAAAAACAGAAAGGGGGTTTGGGGTGGAAGGAAGGAGAGAGGGGGAGAGATAGGGAGGGAGAGGAGAGAGAGGGAGGGATGAAAAGGGCAGGGAGGGAACAGAGGCCCAGGTGTGAACAATTGTCTGAGATTGACTGAACACTTTGAACACTTAAAAGTCGAAAATAGAGAGAGGGAGAGAGAGAGAGAGAGAGGGGAAGAGAGAAAGGGAGAGGGGGAGGGAGGGGGAGAGGGAGGGATAGGGGGAGGAGGGGAGAGGGAGATAGAGTCCAGCTGGGGTAGGCTGGTCCAGGGTGTAGACTAGGCTGGTATAAATGAAACTCGGATATTTGATGGAGTTGAATTTCCTTAAGTTAGTTTTGTGGCGAATAAATGTGATATTATGTAGGTTAGATTAGGTTAGGTTAGGTTAGGTTAGGTTAGGCTAGGCTAGGTTAGATTAGGTTAGGCTAGGTTAGGTTAGGTTAGGGCTGGGCAAATTGACTATAGGAAAGTTATGTTTAGACAAGTTTAGGTTAACACAGGTTTGTATCTCTTAACTCCAGGTAATTCGATTGGTGTTAATTATGTTCAGGTAAGTTAGGTTCGTTTAAATCAAAGTGATATAGTTAGGTTAGTTTGTCTCCGTCGTTAAGGGTTGTGGTACTTGAACTGTCTTATGCGAAAAGGACATATACGCCATATTTAATGACCGCCAAATGATGACTTAATGCCCTCTTGTAACGTGAGACGCTCCGTTGGCAGGGAGTAGTTTGGTGGAGTTTTAAATTAGCGATTATTGCGTTTTGGAAATTAACTCGTTTTGTGTGTGTGTGTGTGTGTGTGTGCGCGCGCGCGCAGTTAGGTGATCGTCAAATTTTCTTCTCTTCCACCTCGAGAAATCTGGAAGAGAAGGAATGATAACATGAAGAACGTAAGGGAAGGAAGGAACAGTGGTGGAGAAGGAGGAAGAAGAGAAGGAAGAGTACAAGGAATAAAGAAGAAGGGGAAGGAACAGGAGGGGAGTCACACGCAATAATTGAAAGGGAGTGGCCAACGGGGAGGAGCGAGGGCCACACAAGAGGGGACGACGGAAGTGGCCACGTTGACCCGGGGAATGTATGA
>CAUDMG010000892.1:345000-350000 GCA_958450375.1 Homarus gammarus | reverse complement strand
TATCTACATCTACAGTATATATATCTATCTATGTAGGGGGTCTACCACTCTACAGTCTCTACAGCAAGCAGTCTTTCACACCTCTCCCATCCACACACTCTCCCCCACTCACCCCTCTCACCCCACTCTCCCCCTCTCACCCCACTCTCTCCCATTCACCCCCTCTCACTCCTCTCTCCCCCTCTCACCCCACTCTCCCCCTCTCACCCCACTCCCCCTCTCACCCCACTCTCCCCCTCTCACCCCACTCCCCCACTCTCCCCCTCTCACCCCACTCCCCCTCTCACCCCACTCTCCCCCTCTCACCCCACTCTCCCCCTCTCACCTGCCATCCCATTACTCTCACTCATGTCTTCTCATATATATTTGTAACTCTTCTTCCTCCCTCTCCAATAACTCTCCCTTCATCTCTCCCCCTCTCATTACCTCTCACTCTTACCTCTACCTCTACCTCTACCTCTACCATAGAGTCTGTCATGTATACATCCCCTTAAAATTTTCCTCTGTAGCATTAGGTTTAAAATATTACTTGCAGTGTTAACAATTTTCTGTGGTTAGGTTAGGTTAGGTTAGGTTAGGTTTGGTTAGGTTTGGTTTGGTAAGGTTAGGTTAGAACACCCTCCTCCTCCTCCTCCTCCTCCTCTCAATCATACACATAAAACACCCTCCTCCTCCTCCTCCTCCCCATCACACCATTCTTCACTCAGCTTATTACCCTCACTGTACCATCAGCCAACATCACCCTCACTGTTGCACCCATAAAACACCTTAAATGGCCACGTTAATGCTGCATATTAATCCTCTTCCTCCAACTTTTTAACTCTCCCTTCATCCCCTTCTAACACCTGGTTCACTGCAATATGTTAGAAACGTCTCTCTTTTGTTTTGTTTTTTGGGGGATATTCCTTTGCTTTAGATAGCTTTTGTTTTATACCTTATACTCGTGATGTATTTCAAGGTTTCATATCGTTTATGGTTGTGTTGATGTTCATTTGTTTTTGGGTCGATGTTCATTTGTTTTTGGTGATGTTCTCTTGTTTTGGCTAACGTTCATTTGTTTTGGTCGATGTTCATTTGTTTTTTGGCGATGTTCATTTGTTTTTGACGATGTTCATTTGTTTTATTGTTATTGTTCGTCATGTTTATATTGATTATTTGTTCCACATATCCACGGCCTTCGTGTAATGTCCTCCTGGGTCTTATCTTATTCTGGTGTTTATGATTTTTGTTTCCGTTCTATCGTCTATTGATTATAGTGATCATTCTGTCGTTTATAGATTTAGGGTTTATTCTGTCTTCTATAAGTTATTGTTATTATTCTATCGTCTATAACTCGTGCCAATTACTTCACCCCCTATCATTGAAGAGACTAATTCCGTATAATTAAAAAAAACATTCATCACCAGCACCATTTCCCCCCTTGTAATACAGAAGCGGAAATGACGAGCTTACATCTTGTATCTCTCTCTCTCTCTCTCTCTCTCTCTCTCTCTCTCTCTCTCTCTCTCTCTCTCTCTCTCATATTAAAGGATGATATACACTTCTTCACTCTCCCTTTACCCTTTCCAACCCAACCCAACCCAACCCCATCAACATTATCTCCAGTTTACTTGGTCTCTCCTCCTCTCGTCTTCTAAGTCTTCACTCACCTGCATAAATTCTCACTCACCTGCATAAATTCTCTCTCACCTGCATAAATTCTCTCTCACCTGCATAAATTCTCACTCACCTGCATAAATTCTCTCTCACCTGCATAAATTCTCACTCACCCAAGTTAATCAATCCCCTCCAGTCAGTCAGTGTTTATGGTCTGGTCTTGTCTGTCTGTCTGTCTCTTTGTTGTCTGTCTACCTGTCTGTCTCTCTGTCTCTGTCTAATGTTCCTTCAATCCTCTGTATGTATTTGTGTGCCGATCTGTCTGTCTGTCTGTCTGTCTGTCTGTCTGTCTGCCTGTCTGTCTGTCTGTGTCCAACACCAATACAATGGCCTTTAATTATTTATATTTCTTCTATATCTTTTATTTCATCAATTTACTCTCATGTGTCGTTGATTCAGTAACTTCAATGTTAATAGAGTTTTAATTATAATACTAATTAAGTCAGCATCATCATTATCATCATCATCATCATCATCATATCGTCATCGTCATCGTCATCATTATCATTATCATCATTTACTGTAGTTGTTGTTCGTTAAGTTAATACTGGAGTTGTCAGCGGGTTAATTAATGAAGTGATGAGGAGGAAGAAGGGCGGGGTGAGGAGGAGGAGGAGGAGGAAAAGGAGATTGAAGAGGAGGTGAAGAAGGGGAAGAAGAAGGAGTGATGCCTCATTATCATACATCGGGCAGGGTGTGGTCTAAGGGAGGAGCCGCCTTCGTTATCACTCGCTCAAAGTTATCGTCTTCATCACCTGGTCTGCCTAATTTGTCAGAAGGAGTGAGGAGGAGGAGATGGGAGAGGTAGAGGAGGAGGAGGAAGAAGTAGAGGAGGAGGAAGAAGTAGTAGAGGAGGAGGAGGATGAGTAGTAGTAGGAGTAGGACGAGGAAGAGTAGTAGTAGGAAGAGGAGGAGGAAGACTAGTAGGAAGAGGAGGAGGAAGAGGAGGAGGAAGAGGGCGAGGAAGAGGAGTAGGAAAAGATGGAAGACGTGGCAGAGGAGGAGGAGGGGGAGGAAAACACCATCGCCAGATTGAGTTAGGATCATCGACATGTGTGGTATAAACTTGTTTTAGGTCCAGGTAAGACACAGGTGAAGGTCGCTGATGAAATATTTTACCTGTCCCGTCGATCGAGTTTCTTATATCAATCTAACCTAACCTAACCTAACCCTAACCCTAACCTCTTTCTTGTGTTCGTCGCAGGTGTGGGGTGAGGTGATGAAGATTTGAGTAATTCAGTCAGGTCTTGACACTGTGGGTGGTGTCACTTCTCACTGCCCACGCACGACAGAGGTTTATACACAAAGAAATATATCATATTCATTAACAGTATATATAGGTCACTGTTCACCGCCATGCAGGACAGTGGTTCATATACATTAGGAGTCATATTCTAATTGAGGACTAATCAATGTGGGCCAGCAGCAAATTTTGGATAAACAGCAAGAATGTCCTCAAGCACCCCCGGTGTTGTTCTCATTAGCAATTATCACATTTCTTTTAATATTACAGACAACTTTAGACATAGAACCTGACGGACTGTTAATTGATTTCAAAGCACTCTGAGAGTCACGAAATATATCACCCCACCTCCATTTCCTTTAAGGTAGTCTGTGGCTAAGTAGATCACCATTAGTCTAGTTTGTGTTGTGCTGGCCCAGTTGTTCAGCCTTTGCTTGTTTGACACTATCATCTCTTTTTCTTTATATATTACAATGGCACAGCCTGTTCTACCTGTGTTTGTCTGCACAGAACCATCAGTAAAAGCATAACATTCACTTGATTTAATACTCTCTATGTGTCTGTTAATAGTTTCTAGTGTGACACATCTCATCACATCGGTGTTTAACATTTGCTTACTACCAACAGGAGTGTAATTAATAGGAACTGATATATCCAGCCAAGGAGGAATGGCATTAATGGGTTCGTCTAGGGTGATTGGGACATTGTTTCAAGAGATCTGTAACACTTTTATGAAGCCACGCCCCAAAGAGAGTCTTTTTTGAAAGGTTGGCGAGATGGTCGGGATTACTTAGATAGAACATCAACTCAGTTTGAGCTGTAGTTTGAGAACCTTTGTTCTTCAAAACTTTGACACAAAACATGGTATTAAGTAGAGCTATCCTCTCAGATAGGGAGGGCAGTCCGAGCTCTTTCCTCATGTTTACAGTTCTGGTTGATTTGGGGCAACCTAGGATGATGCGCATGGCTTAATTTTGTACTACCTCCAGGCTGTTTAGTTGTTACAAGATGGAGAGCATGATAATCAACTACAGATCGAATGAAGTGAAGATAGAAAGTACGAGCATAGGTGATGTTAATTCCATAGCCCTTGCCAACAAGGGTTCTGAGGGGTTTAATGCACTGCAAAACTTTGGCACGAAGGTTGCCGACGAAGTTCGCATCATTCACACAAATTCCGAGATACTGTATTTATAAGAACTACATAGTCCAAGGGCATGTTGTTAATGTTAAAGTCAAGACGCAGAAGGTGAGCGGGACGAGGATTGAGGACCCTCGTCTTGTCAACAGATATTGTGAGACCACATTCAACAGTTCTCCGAGCAAATACACCCAGCAGGGCTTGGAGCCTGAGCCTGGTCTGTGTCATAATGCAGATATGATCAGCATAGCACATTACTGCCTCGTGTGGCTGAACTGAAGTAATGAAGGATGAGTCGCTGTGGTCTTGTGCTGTACAGGAGTAGATGACGGATATTTGGGTAGATCTCTCTCTCTCTCTCTCTCTCTCTCTCTCTCTCTCTCTCTCTCTCTCTCTCTCTCTCTCTCTCTCTCTCATCTCAATAAAAGAGAATCTCCACCAACCCCTCACAAACACTTCATTTCATATTACATTGCCGAGTTTCCGCTGCTGGGTACTCTACAGGGGGAGAGGTGAGGGACCACAACACACACACACACTGGGATAAGAGGAACCACAGTGGTATTAAAGAACCTGAGTGCGAGGGAGAGTGAGCGAGTGAGTGTTGTTGGTCGTGAATGACACCTCTCCCAGCACCTCCCTCTCCCTTCCCTCTCTTTCTCTTTCTCTACTTCCTCCACTCACTCGTGATGGTAACATGGTTGAGGGTTCTTCACAGGGAGGGGTAAGGGAGGTGGGGTGGGGGATGGGGGGAGAGGGGTCTTTGGGGATGGGGAAGGTCCTTTCGGAGGGGGAGATTGGAGAGGAGGGGAAGATTGGGGGTTTCAGGAAGCAGAGGTTGGCAGAAAGGAGATGGAAATGGAGGGGGGAGGGGGGACTCGGGGAGACATCAGACGTGTTCTTCCACCCTATCATGACAGGTGACGGGGAGCCTCGCCCCCCCCCCCCCCCCCGGACGTT
>CAUDMG010000892.1:270000-340000 GCA_958450375.1 Homarus gammarus | reverse complement strand
ACTATATTTTCTCTCACCCCTTTACCCTTTTACCCCCCCTTACCCCCTTCCTCCAACCCGCCCCACCTCCAACACCCCCCAACAACCCGCCCCACCTCCAACACCCCCCAACAACCCGCCCCCACTTCCAACACCCCCCCACAACCCGCCCCCACCTCCAACACCCCCCGCCCCCCCACAAACCCCCCACCTCCAACACCCCTCCCATCCTTAACACCCCCCCATACCCCCCTCAACCCCCGCTGAGGCTCTGAACCGAAATATTAATTCCTAATTCGAGCCCCTAAATCCATTCCCGTCTCCATTTATCAAGACATTCCCTTTCCAAGAGAGAGAGAGAGAGAGAGAGAGAGAGAGAGAGAGAGAGAGAGAGTGTTAAGGGGACTATGGGTTAGGAATGTGACAGTTTGTGGTAATCAATAACTACAGCAACTACAGACGATTGTAATGGCGGTATTTTTGTAATTACTAACACTGCATCTAAATTTGAGGATGGGGTAAGTGGGAACATGTGGTGGGGGATTGGGAAATGGGGATGGGGAAATTGGGAGAATGCCTAATTACCACGTGCCCTCAATAGATCATCTTAACTCGGGTGCCAATTTACGTCTCTCTTATGATACCCTGACAAAAAAATTATATCTGAAGAAAAAAAACGGAAAAAATAAATAAAAAATGAACAATAAATTTAAAATAAAAAATATAATCTGAAAATATCCCTGAAAATACTATTGATTTCCCATAAAACTTAAATATGAAAAAAATAAATAAAAATAAAATTAAATGTGAAAAAATGACGGAAAAATATAAAATGTAAAAAAAAAATTAAAAAATAAAATAATCAAATAAAAAAAAAAATGTTAGAAAAAAGGACCAAAAAAAAAAAACGAAACAGTGGGGAGAGTGAGGGGAGTATTGACGGTCGTGCGTCGATATCACTCAGTACATTAGGGCCGGGAATCATGACTGAAGCCTCGCTGTACGTACACTACACAGCTCCCCCCTCCACTAGTCTAAATTGCCTCCTGTACCACCGCTTATGAAATCTCTCTCTCTCTCTCTCTCTCTCTCTCTCTCTCTCTCTCTCTCTCTCTCTCTCTCTCTCTCTCTCTCTCTCTCTCTCTCTCTCTCTCTCTCTCTTTCTCTCTCATTCCGTCCCTCCCTCCTTCTTTCTCTATCCATTTCTCCACCTCTCCCCCACTCCCACCCTCTTCATCTCTCCTCCATTCCCTTCCTCTCCATCTCTCCCCCACTCCCTCCCATCCATCCGTCCATTATTCCATTCATGCAACCCTCCCTCCCCCCTCCCCTCCCCCCTCCCCTCCCCCCTCCCTCAAAATCGCTGAAAGTCGCTCAAATTTTTAGTTCGCTGACCATTTTTTGTACTTTGGTCGCTTTTTGATGAGTTTCCGCGCGGTGTATGGGCCTATATGGTGTGTGGGAGGGGCGTATGGTGTGTGGGAGGGGCGTATGGTGTGTGGGAGGGGTGTATGGTGTGTGGAAGGGGCGTATGGTGTGTGGGAGGGGCGTATGGTGTGTGGGAGGGGTGTATGGTGTGTGGAAGGGGCGTATGGTGTGTGGAAGGGGCGTATGATATGTGGGAGGGGTGTGTGGTGTGTGGGACGGGTGTATGGTGTGTGGCAGGAGTGTATGGTGTGTGAGAGGGGTGTATGGTGTGTGGGAGGGGTGTATGGTGTGTGGGAGGGGTGTGTGGTGTGTGGGAGGGGTGTATGGTGTGTGGGAGGGGTGTGTGGAAGGGGCGTATGGTGTGTGGGAGGGGCGTATGGCGTGTGGGACGGGTGTATGGTGTGTGGGAGGGGTGTATGGTGTGTGGGAGGGGTGTGTGGTGTGTGGGACGGGTGTATGGTGTGTGGCAGGAGTGTATGGTGTGTGAGAGGGGTGTATGGTGTGTGGGAGGGGTGTATGGTGTGTGGTGTGTGGGAGGGGTGTATGGTGTGTGGGAGGGGTGTGTGGTGTGTGGGACGGGTGTATGGTGTGTGGCAGGAGTGTATGGTGTGTGAGAGGGGTGTATGGTGTGTGGAAGGGGCGTATGGTGTGGTGGAAGGGGCGTATGGTATGTGGGAGGGGTGTATAGTATGTGCCAGGAGTGTATGGTGGGATGGAGGAGGGTGTATGAGTGTGTGTATGGTTGTATGAGAGGATAGGGGTGGTGAATGCATACACTACCTCCGTGTATGGTTCTCGATGGACGTATGGCTGTCGGCTTAATGAATGTGTATGTGTGTGTTTGTTTTTCTATGTGCGCTTGTATGTGCGTAATTGAAAATGTAGATGGACTCGATATGCTTGTGTGTACTTGAATAGACTCTGTGTGTGTGTGTGTGTGTATGTGTGTCTCCCCCAAGCACCTTCATACACACAGGTATCCATAGAGAGAGAGAGAGAGAGAGAGAGAGAGAGAGAGAGAGAGAGAGAGAGAGAGAGAGAGTTCCCACCAAAGTATCGGCTCCTGGTGACAAAGTTCCGGGAGGGTAGAGGGGAAATGATGAAGGGTGAGGGAGAGGAGAGTAAGGGGAGAGTATAAGGGGTGAGGGAGATATGAGTAAGGGGAGGGAGAGAAGAATAAGTTATAGTATGAGGGATAAGGGGTGAAAAATATATGGGTAAGGATGAGGGGAAGAGATTAGGTAAGGTTTTCTTGGAATGAAATCCTTATACTAACAAAGATTCTTCCCCTCATAATTACTCTTCTACCGCAACCAAGGGGAGTTTAGCTCTCTACCTCCCTCTCTCCCCCCCCCCTTCCCTCCCCTCCCCCCCTTCCCTCCCCCCCCCCCCTGCTGTACGGGAAGGAGTCTCAATGTAAAATCGACGCCATTACTTAAGGACTCTACCAGAATCAGAGGCCACCTCATAAAATTCTCAAGGGGTGTATTGTGTGTGGGAGGGGTGTATGATGTGTGGGAGGGGTGTATGATGTGTGGGAGGGGTGTATGGTGTGTGGGAGGGGTGTATGGTGTGGGAGGGGTGTATGGTGTGTGGGAGGGGTGTATGGTGTGTGGGAGGGGTGTATGGTGTGGGAGGGGTGTATGGTGTGTGGGAGGGGTGTATGGTGTGTGGGAGGGGTGTATGGTGTGTGGGAGGGGTGTATAATAATAATAATAATAATAATAATAATTAACGGTTTATTGAAAGAGCTTGGCAGCCAAAAGGCTGAAAATATACAGTTACATATTTGGGGAATGGGTTGCGAATTACAAATAATATACAAGTAACATAAGTGACACAAATAAGACATATAATAACTTAGATGGGGAAAAGCTCAGACTACAGTTCATTTCAACATAGTGACAGTGTAAGGAGCAGTGTTTACTGGGAGTGAATACACTGATTTATTACAAGTTATTGATGTATGGTGTGTGGGAGAGGTGTCTGGTGTGTGGGAGGGGTGTATGGTGTGTGGGAGAGGTGTCTGGTGTGTGGGAGGGGTGTATGGTGTGTGGGAGAGGTGTATGGTGTGTGGGAGAACGTAATCATCTATTTCACCCACACTACAACACAGAGATGGTGAGATAACATGGCGTCAAATATGTCTGAAGACTCTAATGGGTGTGATCTTTTCTCCCCTTCCCCTCCCCCCTTTCCCCTCCCCTCCCCTCCCCTCCCTTTCCACCCCTCTCCCTTTCCACCCCTCTCCCAAGTAGGTAGACACACGCTTTTTAATACACAGTTACGGGAAACTATTTAACCCTGGCGGGTCTTTTGAGAATCCGGGGTCTGGTTCTTTCTGCTCCTCCCGCTCTTCCTCTTCCTCCTCCTCCTCTTCCTCCTCTTCCTCCTCCTCCTCTTCCTTCTCCTCCTCTTCCTCCCCCTCCTCTTCTTCCCAATTAGTAGCACGCAGATTAAATCCGTGGAGAGGGAGGCGAGAAAGTCTTATTGTGAGAGTCGGTGTCACTTTCCGCCCTGATTAGAAACGAGAGAGACAGGGAAAAAGTTGGTGCTGGGTGGAGGGAAGGAGGAAGGGTAGTGGAGGGATGGAGGGAGGGTAGTGGAGGGATGGAGGGTGATGGAAGGCAGGAGGAATGGATGGAGGATAGAGGGGGGGGGGGGACTGCTGGAAGGAAGGAGGTGGGTGACGAAGGTGGAGGAAGGGTAGGAGTGAGGGGTGTCCATGTTCTGTTTGCAAGTCTTACACACACACACACACACACCCTCTACCCCTACTACCCATAATCTCCACCCCACCCACCACCCCCACCCCCCCCACCCCCCCACCACTAAACAAACACAGCCCAGGCAATAATACACCGTTGCGGGGGTGAACAATTGGTGGCGGTGTGTATTAAGACTCGTTGATGAGCCAATCAGGGTGGCGGCGCCCCTGACTCACCTGACGGAGGCGGTGACGAAGGCCCTCAAGGTGTGTACTCTGGCACAACACTGAGGGCTAAGCCTGTGTGTGTGTGTGTGTGTGTGTGTGTGTGTGTGTGTGTGTACTGAATCTTTCAAAAGTCTCAGTCTCCCCTCCCTCTCTTCCTCCTTCCCTCCCTCCTTCTCTCCCTCCCCTCCTTCTCTCCCTCCCCTCCTTCTCTCCCCTTTTTGCCAATTTCGCCTTCTTCTTCTTTCCTCTCCACTTCCCCCTTCATTACGCCTCCTCCTCCTCCTCCCCCTTCTCCTCCTCCTCTACCCTTTCTCCCCCTCCTCCTCCTCCTCCTCCTCCTCCTCCTCTTCTTCTCCCCCTTCATCACCCCTTCTCCTCCTCCCCCTTCATTACCCTCTTCTCCTCCTCCTCCTCCTCCTCCTCCTCCTCCTCCTCCTTCTCCTCCTCCTCCTCCTCCTCCTCCTCTTCTCCTCTCCCTTCATTACCCCTCCTCCCCCTTCATTACCCCTCCTCCTCCCCCTTCATTACCCCTTCTCCTCCTCCTCCTCCTCCTCCTCCTCCTCCTCCTCTACCTCTTCTTCTCCCCCTTCATCACCCCTTCTCCTCCTCCCCCCTTCATTCCTCCTCCTCCTCCTCCTCCTCCTCCTCCTCCTCCTCCTCCTCCCCCCCTTCATTACCCCTCCTCCTCCTCCTCCTCCTCCTCCTCCTCCTCCTCCTCTTCTTCTCCCCCTTCATCACCCCTTCTCCTCCTCCCCCTTCATTACCCTCTTATCCTCCTCCTCCTCCTCCTCCTCCTCCTCCTCCTCCTCCTCTACCCCTTCTCTCCCTTCATCACCCCTTCTCCTCCTCCCCCTTCATTACCCTCTTCTTCTCCTCCTCCTCCTCCTCCTCCTCCTCCTCCTTCTCCTCCTCCTCCTCCTCCTCCTCCTCCTCCTCCTCCTCCTCCTCTACCCCTTCTCCTCTCCCTTCATTACCCCTTCTCCTCCCCCCCTTCATCACCCCTTCTCCTCCTCCCCCTTCATTACCCCCTCACACACACACTCATCTTCCACCTACCGCCTCAGGGCTATTGACGTCACACACCCCCTTTGTATACACAGATCCAATTTAGTATCAATAACAAGGGGGTTATAGGGAAGCACCCGGGCCTGAAGGGACAATATACCTCACCTGAGTTAACGTAGCTTCAGGTGAGGCTCTCTCTCTCTCTCTCTCTCTCTCTCTCTCTCTCTCTCTCTCTCTCTCTCTCTCTCTCTCTCTCTCTCTCTCTCTCTCTCTCTCTCTCTCTCTCTCTCTCTCTCTCTCTCTCTCTCAATGAGCAGGAAAAAACGAGAGATTCGACTGTGTAAAATTTCAGGTGATTGCAAATTAACCTCGAGCGATATATTGTACGAGCGATTTTCTGATCTCTGGAGCGAGTGAGTGAGTTTCAAGGCGATTTTAAGCGTGATGGAGCGATTTATTGTGTTAATGTTAGTGTAACTGTCGTACTGTGGAGCGATTTAGTGAGGTTTGGGGTCAGTGAGTATAATTAAGTATCATTCTGTGGAGTTTGGAGCTATTAAGTGAAATTCTAAGTGTAAATTTTTGTTCTTCTGATCTATTTAATGAAATTATATGTAGTTTTTAGTGTATTTTGTAGTTATTTAGCGAATGTCTATAGGATTTTGAGCATATTTTAATGATATTGGAAGCATAATGTGTTGTCTAATGGTAGACCCTGCTGCCATATGGCATCACGAAAATTGTGACCAAGTCCCAGGTTGCTGATCTGACTTTCTGCCTCATTTACACACAATTGCAGGGCCTCAATTGTTTCTCTTACTTGACAACACAACATACTGTACATATAGCGCTTCTCACTATTTTTGTTCTTTATAGTTCTTTATTATTATTATTGCAACAGTGTTATTATTGTTATCATTATTATTTTATTTTACTTTTTATTAGAAATTTTATGTATTATGAATAATTATTACATTTTCGCCCCCCCAGGCCCCGATGTGGGTCAGTGACCTGTGCCCGGGTGGGCTAATCCCCCCAAAACAAAGTGAACTCCACGGCAGTTTTTATCACTTTCGGGTGATTTAATACAATTCTAGGCAGTTTTGACCAATTAAAAAAATATTCAACAAAATTCTAGGGAATTTTTTGCTGCCTACGAACGATATAATCTAATGCTTTCGAACAATAGAGCAAAATTTATGGATATATAAAGAGCTTATGAGCAATATAGCAGAAATCCAAGTAACTTTTTAGCGCTTTCGAGCGATGTAGTGAAATTCGAGAGTATTTCCTCTGATATATTGAGGTAAAATACCAAACGAATTTCATAGTGGTTTTGGCAGCGATTAAAACAAAAAATTCTAGTCAATTCTGAATCCTTTGGGGAGACTTTAGAGACATTTGGAGGTGTCTCACGCAGGTAAAGAGACATTTGGAACTGTCTCACGCAGGTAGAGAAACATTCGGAACAGTCTCTCGCAGGTAGAGAGACATTTGGAACTGTCTCACGCAGGTAGAGAGACATTTGGAACTGTCTCACGCAGGTAGAGAGACATTTGGAACAGTCTCACGTAGGTAGTGAGACATTTGGAACAGTCTCACGCAGGTAGTGAGACATTTGGAACTGTCTCACGCAGGTAGAGAAACATTTGGAACAGTCTCACGCAGGTAGAGAGACATTTGGAACAGTCTCACGCAGGTAGAGAGACATTTGGAACAGTCTCACGCAGGTAGAGAGACATTTGGAACAGTCTCACGCAGGTAGAGAGACATTTGGAACAGTCTCACGCAGGTACACTCAAGCACCAGGTCGACTCACACACCTGGAGTACATTGTAATATACAGGAGTGATACGTCTTGTTGGCTCCTGTAATTCTGCCACACCCAGGGACCTTAATTGTCACTCCGGGTTTATTATTGTGTGTGTGTGTGTGTGTGTGTGTGTGTGTGTGTGTGTGTGTGTGTGTGTGTGTGTTTTTAGCCATTTTCTTCGCATGTGTGTTAATGTGTTTGTTTGTAAATAAGCAAATATAAAAATATATGAGTGTAAAAAAAGAATAATACGTAAATAAATAAATGAAAAAATTAAGAAATAATATTGAATAAACACATAAAAATAAGAAAATACGAGAATACACAAACAGAGGCAATAAGAACAAGTAAACAAATAAACAAAAACCACAACACCTGATAAAATCCGATAATCAAACGTGAAAACAGAAACAAAACTGATGAAAATAACGAGAGAGAGAGAGAGAGAGAGAGAGAGAGAGAGAGAGAGAGAGAGAGAGAGATCTTTAAAATATTCATAAATTCCTCAGGGAAGGACTATGTTATTTATATATTGACCGCGAAATTGTTCTTCACCTTCAAATTTACGTCTGGAGAAATATGGAGGTAAAACACACACACACACACACACACACTATAGCGGGGTAAATATATATATAGTGCTATATTAAAGGTGATTCAGTGCTATATTAAGGGTGATTCAGGACAGCACCTCTTGTACAGTGTCATAAAACTACTAATAATTAGAAAGAAGCATTGCACGACTTGGCAATTGACTTAAAAGAGCATGAAATGTGGCGCCAGTGTGTGTGTGTGTGTGTGTGTGTGTGTGTGTGTGTGTGTGTGTGTGTGTGTGTGTGTGTGTGTGTTATAAACGCCCTCAACGTAGTGTAAATAAAATATATACCGGATGAATATTGCCAAATTAGATTTTCACAAATTGTTTAATATTGTTTTATACTTTAAGGTGTGTTGTTAGGTGTTGTGTGTCTTGTGTTGTGTGTGTCTTGTGTTGTTAGGTGTTGTGTGTGTCTTGTGTTGTTAGGTGTTGTGTGTGTAGTATTAGTAAATGTTATGGGTTTGTTTTTGTCAAGTTTTTCCTCACTACTACGACTACTAATACTATTTTTTTTTAAACGTGGCCTCCAGCCTCCCCCAATAGCCACACCTTCGCCACCATTTTATTACCTTAATATTAAATATCCTAACACATAAGTAGCTACCCTAGCTGTGTTGAGTTAGTCGAGCCGCAGATCTATGCGGCATTCAGTGACTGTTGCCTCATACTCAATATCTGCAACTGTTGTCGGCTTTGGGGCCGATGCTCTCGTTCCCCTGAGGCAGAGCAAAGCCGACCTAAGGAGAGAGAAGGACAGTCGACACCTCATCCAGGCTGCAACATAACTTCAGCTCCCTACAGCTGAAGACACGGGTACGGAGTCTGCCAAAGGCTTGAGAGGCACATCTGATTCGATGTTAAATCTCTTCATTGATGTCTGCGGTGGTGGACAGGTGGGAGCCGAGATACCGAAAGAGGTCAACATTAGAGAGGGTAGTACCATTAAGCTGGATGGATGGTCGGGGTGTGGCTGAACCAGGGGCAGGTTGAAAGAGAATCTGAGTCTTACGTACATTCACCTCAAGGCCGAAGTGTGCATACGCATCTGCATAGGTGTTCAAGATCTCCTGTAGGTCGCGTTCAGTGTGAGCAACAAGAGTGAGGCCGTCTGCATACTGAAGTTCAGTAATAGAAGCTGTCGACACTTTTGTTCTTGCTTGGAGTCGTATTATTTTGAAAAGATCCTTCATCCCGTACTCTATATCCACCCTGCGGGCTAAATTGGCACTGGCAGAAGTAAGGAAGGCAGCCAAGAAAATGGAAAAGAGAGTTGGTGCCAGTACAGAACCTTGTTTAACCCCCGTTTGGATGGGGAAGAATTCAGACTGGGTGCCATTGTGCAGGACACTGCCATTCATGCCATCGTGGAGTTGCTTCACAATGGTGGTGAATTTTGGTGGGCAACCAAAACGGCTGAGGGTCCACCAGAGGGCTTCCCTGTTGACCGAGTCGAAGGCCTTGGTTAGGTCGATGAAAGCCATGCACAGGTCACGGCACTGTTCTGAGCACTTTTCCTGTATCTGGCGGGCAGCAAAGATCATGTCAGTGGTGCCACGTGATGGTCTAAAGTCACACTGAGATTCTGGCAGGAATGCTACCTTCCCAGGTTGTAGTCTGTTTAGGAGGACTTGGGCGATAATCTTGCCAGTTACTGAGATTAGAGAGATCCCACGGTAATTGAGTCTTTAAGAGCTTGGAGGATTTCCTCCTTTACCATATATTCTCCAGGAGAGAGTGGAGGCGGCTGGTAAGCAGAGGTCCTCCTGCTTTATACACCTCGGCTGGTATTCCATCAGGCCCTGAGGCTTTGATATTTTTCATCTGTTTGATGGCAGTAGCTACCTCATCCAGGGATGGAGGATGGCTGAGGTTGGTCAGCTCTGGATGCTGAGGGACCTGCTGGGTAGTCAGAACATCCACATTGGTGTTTCGGTTGAGCAATGAATGCTAGTGCTCTTTCCAGTGCGGATGGATGCTTTCTTCGATTTTAATTAAGGAGTTACAATTGGATGAGCGGAGGGGGGCTGTGCCATGATTGATTGGCCCATAAAATATTTTAGTGGAGTTGAAAAATTCGCGCATCTTGTGCTGATCTGCACCAGTCGTTCTTAGTTTGCGAAGTTCGTGCTGGGCCGCCGCTTTCTTCTTGCAGAAAATATCAGCTTTGGTCCAAGACTGAGGGTTGTTCTGCCAGTCAGTTAAAGCAGCACGTTTATCATCGACGAGTACACTGATTTCCGGGCCATTTTCATCAAACCAGTCCTGGTGTATTCTTTCGACCTGGCCGATGGTCTCTGCAGGTTTTTGTCATGACAGTGTCGAGAATATCCCATTCGGCACTGGGATTTGGGTTGTTTGTTTTCGGGTTGTTTATCAGCCCATGTTCGAGCTGCTCTCTGAAATCATGTGCTACCGCTGGATCCTCCAGACGCTTAGTGTTAAAACCTTTTCTGGAGGCTTGCTGCCTTTGCCGTTTTGGGGCGAATTGAAGTGAGAGCTTGGCTCTGGCGAGCCAATGATCAGGGTCGCAGTGGTCTGAGCCACGCATGGCTCGGGTAATGAGGACATCTCGGCGATCTCTTTCTCTGACAATGATGTAGTCAATGAGATGCCAGTGTTTGGATCGTGGGTGTTGCCACGAACCCTTGAACTTGTCGGCCTGCCTAAACAAGGTATTGGTGATAGTGAGGCTGTGCGCAGCACACTTGCTGAGGAGGAGTAGGCCGTTGGGATTACACTTGCCTAGTCCATTTCTCCCTATGGTTCCCTGCCAAATGTTAGCATCTCTGCCAACTCTGACATTGCAGTCACCATGGTGCACAAGATCTATCTTCTCTGGGGATAGAGGTTAGCACTCTGTCAAGGTCGACGTAAAAGGCCTCCTTGATGTCATCCTCTGCATCCAGTGTTGGGGTGTATGCACTGATGAAAAAGGAATGACGAGAGTGATTCAGTGGGACACGAAGCGTCAGGAGGCGCTTGTTGATCCCAATAGGCATTTCAGTTAACCTACGTAGGATGGGTTGACGAATAGCAAAGCCAACTCCATAAAAGCGGTTTCTCTCAGCAGCAGGCTTACCCTTCCAGAAGAAGGTATTGCCAGACCCCCGTTCTGTGAGTTGGCCCTCATCTGGGAGCCGGGACTCACTAATGGCTGCTATGTCGATGTTATACCTAGCCAGCTCCTTTGCCACAAGAGCAGCTCTTCTTTCAGGACGTGCATTTGTGCCAGTAGCCAGAAAGGTCATGACATTCCATGCAGCGACCATAAGAGGTTGTAAAGTGTGTTTTTGTTTTGATCTGTGATTATAACTATTGTGTTTTCCACACACACACACACACACACACACACACACACACACACACTCACGTTGGCTTGTGTGTAATCTATTCGCATTTACCAGTGATGTATTGCCAAGAAACACGCCTTGAGGACACACGCCTGGCACGTCACAAAGGTATGTTGGGTCATGTCATGAAGTTGGGTTATGTCATAAAGAAATAACAGTCATGTCACAACGAAACGATAAAAAATGTCGAATATCACCACACTTCATGTGAGAGAGAGAGAGAGAGAGAGAGAGAGAGAAAGAGAGAGAGAGAGAGAGAGAGAGAGAGAGAGAGATCACAACACAGCTCACACAGAGAAAAAGAAATATCGCAGTCATGTCGGACACACACACACACACACACACACACACACACACACACACACATGAACTTTATTGTGTGTGTGTGTGTGTGTGGGTGGGTGCGCGAGGCGGCATTACCTTAAGCTTAATAACAAGGTGTGTGTGTGTTTGCTTCTCTGTCATTACCTGGGGCAAGTACTGAATATTATACGTGTCCCTCCAGGTGGCTCAGGTACACTTGGTATTGATTGTCAATTTGGAGCGACTAGAAACTGTGACTGTTGTAGTGTGTGTGTGTGTGTGTGTGTGTGTGTGTGTGTGTGTGTGTGTGTGTGTGTGTGTGTGTGTGTGTGAAAAAGACATAGAGAGAGAGAGAGTATACATATAAATTAACACGACAGCCTTACATAAAAAAGTATTCATAGACACCACAGACACACACACACACACACACACACACACACACACACACACACACACACACACACACACACACACACAGACGTATGCAGACTTAATGTATACAACAACAAGTTACAAGGAGACAGACATGCCACAGTCCATTCATAAATATCACCTTTAATTAACCGTAAGTCATTATTTCCAGTTAATTGAGTCTCTGTACATTCGACACCATTTTCCCAGCCCAGTAGTTTTAAGATAATTTATATTTGTTTATATATCTACATTATATATTTAGGTTAGGTTAGGTTAGGTTAGGGTAGGGTAGGGTAGGTGAGCCAGTATTAGTCATCCTTCAGAGGGAAATTTTATACTTGTGAACTTTTAAGAATCTAGTTTTGTTCAGGAGTTAATTGTATGACTGTCACGTCAGTTAATGTCGACTGTAGAGAGACTGTGTCCAGGTGAGGGGACAAACCACCTATAGGTTCTTGTTCCCTGTTGTGTGGTAACCTCACCCCACCCCACCTCATCTTTACCTCACCATACCTCGCCTCGCCTCACCTTGCCTCACATTCCCTCGGCTCACCTCACCCCACCTCACCTTTACCTCACCTCACCTGTTTGATCACTTAATTACCGACGTTTTATTGTCTCCCCCCACCCCCCACCGCCCCCCCCCCTTGTGTGGCGGATATGTAAATACAATACTATATATATTTCCTATACGTGGGGGGGGGGGGGGGGGAGTTAAATGTGATTATATCTTTGTTTGTTGCGTTGTTTCTCTATTATATTCCAGGTATTACAATTACACAGGTATATTTTTGTCTTTGTATTAATTGTGTTTCCGTCTTTATGTTGTAGGTACTAAGGTTTAATTTACCCAAGTTAGATTTGGTTTGGTTAGGTTAGGTTAGGTTAGGTTAGGTTAGGTTTGGTTTGGTTGCGATAAACTCCACATAACAAGTCTTTTAGCGCTAAAGTATTATTCCCAACAAAGTTAAATCGCTAAAGCTTCGATCGCCAAAGAAAGTTTTAAATCGCCAAAATATCATCGTCAAAGAAAGTTTTAAATCGCCAAAATATCACCGCCAGAGAGTGTTGGAGTTTGGTGGTGGTGGAGCAGCAGCAGCAGGCCAGAGCGAACCGTGAAGCCCAACTATTGCGGACCAAGTTTACCCGAGTTGAGGAGACCCTGAAGAATGTCGCTGCAAGGGAGATGTTTTCCTGCCTCTGGTACCTGGCGAGAGTTTGACAAGTCCTGAGTGTGTGTGTGTGTGTTGAGGACGACAAAGTACAAACAGGGACACACACACACACACACACACACACACACACACACACACACACACACACTGCTATCGAGACATTCAAACTCACAATATTATCTACCATTAGTAATATCCACGCCCGAATAATATTAATATCCAAACATAACACAGATATATATTGTGCTGTATATACTGTACATAATATAAACAAAAAGATACACATCAAAGGATATCAAAATTAATATGTATTGCAAAAAAAATGGGGTAGGGGAAGGTAGGGGAAGGGAGGGGGAGGGGGGTGTTGGGCGGGGGGGGGGGGGGGGTTTCCATATTCCCAAATCAAAATATATATTTATCCACTCCATAAAGCAGTTCCTATTAGTGTACATCAAACAATTAATTAGTCCGCGTTCATACCCCGAGAATTTAGCATTTAGAAGGGGGTGGGAGTGGGGGGGGGGGGAGGTGGAATTTAAGGCTGGTCATAAATTCCAATTAGTGACTATTACCCCCCCCCCCCACCCACCTCCCCATTACTACCCTCTACCACCCCCACCACTACCACGCCCACCACCACCCCCCCAACACTTCCCCTACTCCCACCACTTCCCCTACCCCCACCACTTCCCCTACCCCCACCCCTACCACTACCACCCCCCTTCCACTACCATCCCCCTACCACCCCCCAACACTTCCCCTACCCTCACCCCTACTACTACCACCCCCTTCCACTACCCCCCTTCTACTACCCCCCTCCACTACCACCCCCCCACTACCCCCCTTCCCCCCACCACCACACACACACACACAGGTTCATTTCACCAAAGACCAGTGAATAATTTGGCTTGGTGTAATGTACTGGTGATGGCTGATAATCCCGGCTACATCAAACCCCTCACAGCTCTTGATTATATTAAAAGATATAGTCTTAATTAGGTGGTATTCTGGGGGGGGGGGGAAGGGGTGAGGTAAGGGGAGGGGAGGAGAAGTGAGAGAGAGAGAGGCCAGGCACTGTACGTAATATGTTGTATTGATACTGAATATTAACGTAGAGGGTAGCTTATATTTTATTTCCACGTGTGTGTGTGGGTGGGTGGGTGTGTGTGTAATAATGGTGTATAATGATGATATATTCACTTAACACACACACACACGCACACACACACACACAGTTACATTTATTATGGTTAGTCAGATACTTCAGGAGGTTAACACAGGGACGCTGATTTATCGACACATACCTCAGTCGAAAACACCTGTATTAGCTTAATTTGTCTCTGGTACCTGAGATAATCTACCTATTACCTGATTAATCCGTCATCCAGTATCTTCTTTAGTTTGTCTCGCCTCTGAAAGTGGTTTTAGGAGTCGTAGTTTAAACTTTGGATTTTTGATAACACATTCAATCTTCACGTAGAGGTTGTGTGGCGGAGTGGGTAATAAGAGTGGGGAGGTCATAAGAGTGCGGAGGTCATATGCAATTACTGTATATCTTGCGCTAGTCAGGCCGCACCTCGATTATGCTGTTCAGTTCTGGTGCCCTTGTTATAGAATGGATATTAATTCACTGGAGTCGATGCAGCGAAGAATGACGAAAATGATTCCAGGACTTAGAAACCTTCCATATCAAGATAGATTAAAGAAACTAAACTTGCATTCCCTAGAAAGACGAAGAGTGCGGGGAGATATGATAGAAGTATTTAAGTGGGTGAAAGGAATCAATAAAGGCGATATAGTTAAAGTTCTTATAATATCCGAGCAGGATAGGACTCGGAGCAACTGATTTAAGTTGGATAAGTTCAGGTTTAGGAGGGAGATAGGAAGGAACTGGTTCACAAATAGGGTGGTGGACGAGTGGAACAAGCTTAGCAACTTTGTAGTAAGTGCTGGAACGCTGGAAAGTTTTAAAAGGAGGCTAGATAGATTCATGGATGATAGAGAGTGGTAGTAACTCTCGACAGGAGCTGCCATGCACAGGCCAACCGGCCTATTGCAGACTCCATAGTTTCTTATGTTCTTATGTTATGTTCTCATTTCAGCATCCAAGGTATTTGTAAGTTGTCGTTGAGTGGTGAGATTACGGTGAGAATTGATGTGTTTTAATGCCACGGAAGTTCAGTGTGTGTGTGTGTGCGTGTGTGTGTGTGTGTGTGTGTGTGTGTGTGTGTGTGTGTTCCTGAGATGTTTTGTAAGTGGATTTTTTTTTGTGGAGGGCAATGAACATACATACATACATACATACATACATACATGCCTACATACATACATACATGCATACACAGACACACACACACACACACACACACACACACATTAACACCCACCTTACCTGGCACTCAGAGGTGTCCAATTACCTGTCGTAGTGAGAGTCTTTTAGTACCTTAACCTGGTCTTACCCTCCATCGTTTACACTCAATCAGTCACCGTGTGGACCGACTGAGAGAGAGAGAGAGAGAGAGAGAGAGAGAGAGAGAGAGAGAGAGAGAGAGAGAGAGAGAGAGAGAGAGATTTAACACTCACTTAGGTCAAGACAGAAACAGGCAGGCAGGCATATAAACAAACGTGTAAGTATAAACAGAAAGACAGTTAAAGATAATGAGACGGGCATAGACATATAAGGACAGGTAAATATAGACAGACACAGGCATATAGACAGATAAATAGGTAAATATAAACAGATAGACAGACACACACACATATATACTGTAGACAGGTAATTTTAGACAAACAGACATATAAAGACAGGTAAATTTAGACAGACAGACAGATAGATTTCCGTGTCACGTGAGAGTAACTGGTGGACATGATCATAGCGACGGGGGTGGGGTGTGGGGGGGGGGTCGTCACTATGATTCCCTGGACACAACCCTGTGATTTATTTCTTCTGACTGGTGGGGGGCGGTGTGGGTTAGCACGCTCTTGCCCCAGGGTCCTGTTGGGGGTAGGGGGGAAACATGACTCACAGGGGATATTTATATAGTGACTCAAATGACTGACTGACTCTCTCTCTCTCTCTCTCTCTCTCTCTCTCCATTATTTACTTATATTCTCCACTCTTCCTCCTCTTTCTCTTACTCCTCTCTTCCTCTCATCGCTTATCTCCCTCCCTTTCTCTCCCTCTGCTCCTGTTCCATCTTCATTTATCTTTCTTTCATTTCTCTCTTCTCTTCATCTCATACTTGTGGGTAATTAATGCGCATGTGGCTAATTAAGTATGATAACTGTAGTTAATTAGTACATCTGTAGTTAATTAGTACATCTGTAGTTAAATAGTACACCTGTAGTTAATTGATATACCTGTAGTTAATTAATACACCTGTAGTTAATTGATATACCTGTGGTTAATTAACAACATAGTAAAGGGTAATTATATCCTTTGGTCAATTAATATCGTACTTCAGGTAGACGTGTAGGTTAATTATTATTGTATATATCGTTACTCAACAACCTCACCTGTCTTGTAATCACCGTTACCTGTGCTCTAATTAACTCTTCAGGTAATCCGGCCAAAATATGGAAAAGACCAGCTTGCGTTCCTCGGATCTATTAAGAGTATTTTATTGGGGTGATAATTCTGCCGGCATTATCTAATTCCCGGGTATTTAGCAGAGCATGAAGGTCGACCCCCGGTGTTAGTGGCTCTTTATGGCTCGGTCTCGTGAAGCTGTTCTGACGCCAATTGATTCTAAGCTGGTGAAGTTGATGGTGGTATTAACTTAATGGTGTATTATGAGTTGATAATGTTGTTGTTGTTGTTATTACTGGTAGTAGTAGTAGTAGTGGTGGTGTTATCGTTACAACCCGGTATTAATATTATTTAACCCGAGGATAGTGGACCACGATAGTCAGTTGAATATGAATTAAACTTTGAAATAAAGGTTATTGTTTTTGTTTTTGGTGAACGAGTCTTAACACCACAGACGGGGAGTGAAATAACAGGGAGTTAGCTCACGGCGCCAGGTAACAGGTGACTCGGGAGGCTGGCATTAGTAGCATTTATAAGTATGTTTTTTGTTTTACCTTGAAATTCTCAGAGGAATGAATTTAGACAAGCGGGTGAGGAGGATAAATGATAGAGAATTATTTCAGGAACGCTGGGAGGGAGGCAGAGGTTGGTAATGACCCAGGTATTATTAGCCGTCTTTAGCGGGATATTACCTGGGGATTAATTAACCTACTTGAGCCAGGTGGGAGAAAAACTAGTACTGGTGGATGAGTGGGTGGTGGAAGCGGTGGAGGGTGGTGGTGGTGGTGAAAGAGGGTGGAGGTGGTGGTGGAGATGGTGGAAAGAGGGTGGAGGTGGTGGTGGAGATGGTGGAAAGAGGGTGGAGGTGGTGGATAGAGGGTGGGGGTGGTGGTGGAGAGGGTGGGGGTGGTGGTGGAGAGGGGGTGGTGATGGTGGAGAGAGGGTGGTGGATGTGGTGGTGGATAGAAGGTGGAGGTGAGGCTCTACTTTCACATACCTCCTCCCTCGATTATCACACACACACACACACACACACACACACACACACACACACACACACACACACACACACACACACACACACACACATGACCCAGGCCAAGTCTTAATGAACAACATCCGCCACTGGACAGCTTCAACCTCTTAAGTACATCTCTTTCTTACTGCACTTTGATGAGCCGCTACCCTCCCTCCCTCCCTCCCTCCCTCCCTCCCTCCCTCCCTCCTCTCCATCCCTCCCTCCCTTCCTTCACCCACTCCCCCCCCAACTTCTTATGCCCCCTCTTTTCTCCATCTTTCTGCATCCTCCCTCCCTCCCTCCCTCCCTCCCTCCCTCCTTCCTTCCTTCCCTGCCTCCCTCCCTCCTTCACTCCCTCCCTCCCTCACGACTCCTTCACCAGTTGTAAGGTTTTCCCCGTTGCGAATTATCATCTCAAGCGATTCTGAACGGACAGTCAGTTTCACGTTTCAAGACTTCGTGGGTATGGCGCTGGAGGGTAGATGGTTTTTCTCTTGTTTTTCTCTTGTTTTTCTCTTGTTTTTGTTTTGTTTTATCTGTTTAGTTTAAGTATCTGTTGATTTATTTGACTCTTTTGTGATTTATTTATATTTTTTTGTGATTTTTGGTGATTTTTTATTGGATATTTTTAATTAGTGTTTGTAATAGATAACATAATGAGAGGTGCTAGGATTTCCCGCCAAAACAAAACAAAAATGCTGACGTATTTGGCGGGAAAATATTTAGCGGGAAAAATCCATCGTCGCCTTCACACCAATGAACACATATAAACAAAGACTCATATTTACATTAAGTGCGTGTCTGGGGTGTGTTACTGAGAGGCAGGGTTAGGATGAGTCGAGTTTTGACGCCTGGAGTGTGTTTGGGGAGGGGTGGGAGTGGAGAGTATACCAGGATTACATAAACAAATTATAATATAAACGTGCTCCACGCGCCGCCTTTACTACCAAGCCTTTATGACGCTGAGGAGGACCTTAGGCGAGGTCAAGTTGTCATTTCTTAGTTTAGTGTTTGTTATTTTTTATACTCGTAGGTTTTCTCCATGTTTCATGCTGTGGTGGTGAGTGCGTGTGGTGGTGCTGCGTGTGGTGGTGCTGTGTGTGGTGGTGCTGTGTGGTGCTGTGTGTGGTGGTACTGTGTGTTGTGGTGGTGTGTGTGGTGGTGTGTGTGTGGTGGTGTGTGTGTGTGTGTGGTGCTGTGTGTGGTGGTGGTGTGTGGTGCTGTGTGTGGTGGTGTGTGTGGTGGTGCTGTGTGGTGCTGTGTGTGGTGGTGCTGTGTGTGGTGATGGTGTGTGTGTGGTTTCGTGCTGTGTGGTGGTGTGTGTGGTGGTGTGTGTGGTGGTGCAGTGTGGTGGTGTGTGTGGTGGTGGTGGTGTGTGTGGTGGTGCTGTGTGTGGTGGTGTGTGTGGTGGTGGTGTGTGTGGTGGTGGTGTGTGTGGTGGTGCTGTGTGTGGTGGTGTTGTGTGGTGGTGTGTGTGGTGGTGCTGTTGTGTGGTGGTGCTGTGTGTGGTGCTGTTGTGTGGTGGTGTGTGTGGTGGTGTTGTGTGGTGGTGTGTGTGGTGGTGCTGTGTGTGGTGGTGGTGGTGCTGTGTGTGGTGCTGTTGTGTGGTGCTGTGTGTTGTGGTGCTGTGTGTGGTGGTGCTGTGTGGTGGTGTGTGTGGTGGTGTTGTGTGGTGGTGTTGTGTGGTGCTGTGTGTGGTGGTGTGTGTTGTGGTGGTGTGTGTTGTGGTGCTGTGTGTTGTGGTGCTGTGTGTGGTGGTGGTGTGTGTGGTGGTGTTGTGTGGTGGTGGTGCTGTGTGTTGTGGTGCTGTGTGTGGTGCTGTGTGTGGTGGTGTGTGTTGTGGTGCTGTGTGGTGGTGCTGTGTGTGGTGCTGTGTGTGGTGTTGTGTGGTGGTGGTGTTGTGTGTGGTGGTGGTGTGTGTGGTGGTGCTGTGTGTGGTGGTGTGTGTGGTGGTGGTGTGTGTGGTGGTGCTGTGTGTGGTGGTGTGTGTGGTGGTATGTGTGGTGGTGTGTGTGGTGGTGTGTGTGGTGGTGTGTGTGGTGGTGGTGCTGTGTGTGGTGGTGTGTGTGGTGGTATGTGTGGTGGTGCTGTGTGGTGGTGCTGTGTGTGGTGCTGTGTGTGGTGGTGTGTGTGGTGGTGGTGCTGTGTGTGGTGCTGTGTGGTGGTATGTGTGGTGTTGGTACCCTCTTCGTTGGTGCATCTTTGTATTTTTCATGTATTATATATATGATATTTATTTTACATTTATGTATGTATTTTTGTATGTCTGTGTATATGATGTGTACATATATCAGTGTGAAGTATTATGTAATAGATATTTTGGAATCACTGGAAAGCTTGTTTATGTTCACGTTAAAGCAATTATACAACAGATATCACAATGGCACAAGAAGCTGCCGCCAGCCGCGAGTGTCAAGTAACCTGTCTGGCTCACTCCCCTTGTGGCTCATATAATATACTAATATATATATACACTAGTGTATTAATATTAGTAGTTAAAATAACTATCAGTAATTATTTTCGTGGTACACAAATGATTGTTGAGGGCGTGACCCAAGGGTCGTGAGGGTGTGATCACTGCCTCACACCTGAAGTGCTCCACACTCTGTGGGGTTTATTCTGTGTTAGGTGATATAATTTACGTATAATATAACCCGATGACAAGACTGGTGTAACGTGAAGTATGTTAATGAAGACTTTACCGTAATAGTAATTGGTGATGCTGTGTTAGTTCATCTGTCAGTTATTATTATGGTTGATCAATATATTATCTGTGAGTGTCTGTCTGTCTGCCCAGCAGTGCAGTAATTGGGAACCTGGATGTTAATTGATTTGCGGATCGTGTTCCGGGGTAATGGTTAGTCAGTACAGTTGGCGAGTTGTCCGGTCTTCTCGGACTATTCCTTGACAGAGGGTCATGCAACTCGTTAACTTTGGGTGTGGCTTTTATGTTGGTTACAGCTTGTACACCGTAAACAAATTCACGCCTAGGTGGCCCTTGGGCCGGCCATCCTCGAACACGGTGGGAAACCATTTTGTGTTGCACCTCGTATTATTATGATATAGTGTGTGTGTGTGTGTTAAGTTATTTATGACGTGTGTGGACAGTGTTGGCTTTTATGTGTGTGTGAGGTGAAATGATTGTTCACTTACCCAGGTTATCTGGTAAACTGCCTCTCACAGTGTGTAGCCCTCGACTCCCGAGCTGTGTGTGTGTGTGTGTGTGTGTAAAGTTGGATGGGAAATATGATAGGACCCAAAACATTGCCTTTAGGAACGCCTAGCACCAAGAGTATAGATGTCAAGAATACGAAAATAATATTAATGAAAGTCAAACAGAAGTTCACAGCCAGTCAAGTGAGATTAATCTACTGAAGGAACCATTAAATTATGATCACTCAGACCCGTAACATTAGGCAACAGTATATTCAGGACCAAGCCAGCCAGCCAGCCTCATCTTGCTCGTTGGTCTCGTGTAAAGTAACTGAGTTTAGTATCACATTTATCATATACACAGTACACCCCACCCACCCATCCAACCAACCAACCACCCGTCCACCCACCCTACTAACCCACCCACCCACTAACCCACCCACCCACCCTGGCAGGGAACATGAGTCTCGATGTGGAGGTGAAAGCACTCGCAACAAATGTCAGGTCGGGTTAGGCTGTGTGACGTCACGGTTGTAAGTAATTCACTGCAGCTATTTATACCAGAGTGTTGATAAGGCGCGACTCTTACACCTTTACTGATGGTTACGTTAGGTTACGTTAGGTTACGTTGTGTTTTACTGTATATGGATAATAGGTTGTTTCTCATGGTATACAGGTGTGGTGATGGTGTATACAGGTGTGGTGATGGTGTATACAGGTGTGGTGATGGTGTATACAGGTGTGGCGATGGTGTATACAGGTGTGGCGATGGTGTATACAGGTGTGGTGATGGTGTATACAGGTGTGGCGATGGTGTATACAGGTGTGGCGATGGTGTATACAGGTGTGGTGATGGTGTATACAGGTGTGGTGATGGTGTATACAGATGTGTTGATGGTGTATACAGGTGTGTTGATGGTGTATACAGGTGTGGTGATGGTGTATACAGGTGTGGTGATGGTGTATACAGGTGTGGTGATGGTGTATACAGGTGTGGTGATGGTGTATACAGGTGTGTTGATGGTGTATACAGATGTGTTGATGGTGTATACAGGTGTGTTGATGGTGTATACAGGTGTGGCGATGGTGTATACAGGTGTGGTGATGGTGTATACAGGTGTGGTGATGGTGTATACAGGTGTGGGGATGGTTTATACAGGTGTAGTGAAGGTGTATAGATCTACAGGGTGACCATAAATGATTACCCTAATTAATACATGAGAGCGTACTGTTTTTAGGGTAATCATTTTATGGACACCCCGTATATCTCGTGGTATACAAGTCTAGATGATATTTCTGTTCATACAACTGTTCTGTATGGCTCTGTCTCTCATCTCTATCCTGAAGGAGTTTATGCTTCACTAGTTCGGCCGTTCAATAACACTCATACGACTCACTTGTATTTTGAGGAAGTTTCCTGAATATAAATTGACTTTGCTCAGTTTGGGAATAGATTCTCCGTGTGTGTGTGTGTGTGTGTGTGTGTGCGTACTCTCAGTTTACCATTACGTTATAACTGCCGCACGTGATGGATGTACGTTTGGCTACTGTAGAAACGTTAACATTCATTTTTTTTTTATTTAGATTGTAGAAAAATATACCCGGTTATAAAAGTTTCTTATTATTTATATGTCTGTCAAATATATCGGTCGCTCGGCCCCCCAAGTGTGTCTTTGTTTGATTGTAAGTCACTCTCAAACACCATCTCGTATTGTGAGGGTAAAGAAACGTGATAATTAAGTTGCCATCAATAGGACGTCTTCACCTGGTTGTGGAGTAACGAGCGTGACTCAGGTGTGTGTGTGTGGCCAGGTGACAGTACAGTGTTGCAGGTAGTGACAGGTTAATGAGTCCAGCTATAGGTCTCTGGCAGGTGAGTTATGAGGTTGTTTACTCTCGCTATCTATGTCTTTGTTGTTGTTGTGTGTGTGTGTGTGTGTGTGTGTGTGTGTGTGTATGTATGTGTGTGTGTGTGTGTGTGTGTGTGTGTGTGTGTGTGTGTGTGTGTGTGTGTGTGCGCGCGCGATATGTTTTCTCTTTAGCTGGAAATGTGAGCGTATCTTAACTGTCTCGCTTAAGTTAGGACGCTAAGTTAAGGACGATCATGGCGTGTAAATTTCTCTGAGACTCTACCACACACACACACACACACACACACACACACACACACACACACACACACACACTCTCTCACTCAATTCCTCACCATCACCAAAATTCGTCTCTAATAACCTGCCAATCACATTCTCCCTGCCACTCACCCTCCCTCCCCCTCCCTCACCCTCCCTCACCCTCACCCTCCCCCTCCCTCACCCTCCCTCACCCTCCCCCTCCCTCACCCTCACCCTCCCCCTTCCCCTCCCCCTCCCTCTCCCTCCCCCTCCCTCACCCTACTCTTCCCCCCTCCCTCGTCTCACCTTCTCAACCTCTCCTCATCCCCTCCCCCATCCCCCTCAACTTCTACCCCCTCCCCTCTTCGCCTCCCCCCCCCCCCCGACACATCTTAAGACACAAGGTCGACGGTATTTTTGGAAGACCTTTAATAACGAGCCGGATATAATGACCTTTCACCCCATAATTAGCTCGTGCCATTGTTGAATAAGCCCCCCCCCCCCCCCCTACACAGCTGCCTTCTTCATCATTCATCTTCCTCTATACATTTTTTAAGCTCCCTCTGCCGCCAGGGAGGAATTGGAAGGGTGGGGAAGGGGGTTTTATTTTGCTTCAGGCGATCTGTCTTTATTGTGTTGAGAGAGAGAGAGAGAGAGAGTGTGTGTGTGTGTGTGTGTGTGTGTGATTCAGGGAGAAAAGTGGAAGGTTTGGTCTCTCTCTCTCTCTCTCTCTCTCTCTCTCTCTCTCTCTCTCTCTCTCTCTCTCTCTCTCCCTCTCTCTCTCCCTCTCTCTCTCTCTCTCTCTCTCTCTCTCGTAGGCCAGCGCTGATATTGCCTATTGATAGATCTCGATCGGTAGATAAATGGATAACTATTCACTGAAATCGTCATACAAGAACACACATTGTTTCATAATATACATAGACAGTGGAGGTATACAAACAGTGTATATAGACATTGAAGGTATACAAACAATGTATATAAACTGTGTATTAGGTAAAACAGATGAATAAAAGCGATATAAACGCCTTGCCACAGTGGTCCCGGGTGCGGTTGCGGCTGCGGTTGTAATAAGGTAAAATAATTCTCCAGAAATACACCTATTACCTTATGACTACTGTACTGTACCTGTAACAACTAATACAGTGTCGTTAGAGTTGTTGAAACTTTTAGGTCATTACCATATCTAAAGAGCTGTCGGATATTGAAGTTGTCGGATATTGAAGTTGTTGGTTATTGAAGCTGTTGGTTATTGAAGCTGTTGGTTATTGAAGCTGTCGGTTATTGACGCTGTTGTTATTGAAGGTGTTGGTTGTTGAAGGTGTTGGTTATTGAAGCTGTTGGTTATTGAAGCTGTTGGTTATTGAAGCTGTTGGTTATTGAAGCTGTTGGTTATTGAAGCTGTCGGTTATTGAAGCTGTTGGTTATTGAAGCTGTTGGTTATTGAAGGTGTTGGTTATTGAAGGTGTTGGTTGTTGAAGGTGTTGGTTATTGAAGCTGTTGGTTATTGAAGCTGTTGGTTATTGAAGCTGTCGGTTATTGAAGCTGTTGGTTATTGAAGCTTTCGGATATTGAAGCTGTTGGTTATTGAAGCTGTTGGTTATTGAAGTTGTTGGGTGTTGAAGCTGTTGGATATTGAAGCTGTTGGATATTGAAGCTTTCGGATATTGAGGCTGCCTGGTACTTTAGCTGCCTGATACTGAAGCTGCCTGATACTGAAGCTGCCTGATACTGAAGCTGCCTGATACCGGAGCTGCCTGGTGTGGGGGGTGTGGGGGGGTGGGTAATGGGAGTAAACATGAATAATGGTATAATCTGGCCTATCAGTGAAGCCTCCTGGTGATTTACTCCGGTATTTTGGTTTAATCGTTCCCTGGCGAGGAGTGGTGGTGGGTTGGAGGAGTGGTGGTGGTGGTGGGGTGGAGGAGTTTTGGTGGGGAGGAGGAGAAGCATGAGAAGGTTAGCAAAGGGAAATGGTGGGGGGGGGGGGGGGTTGAGAGGAGGAGGGGGTAAAGGATAATAAACATATAAAATTATATAATGTAGCCATGATTTATTATTATTATTATTATTATTATTATTATTATTATTATTATTATTATTATTGTTCGTGTTTGGTTTGGTTAAGTGAGTTTCTTTTCGAGAATTAACACACGGGGAAAATATGATGGATTTCTAATTTAATAATATTTTTAGTTCTTATTCGAAATCGTAAAATAAAAAGAAATTAATATTTTGTCTTTTATTTTTCTAATGACATTCACTAAAAAGGTACTTTGATTAAATAGCAATTTTTTTATAGTAACCTTTGGATGTATGTTAATAAAAATCGGGATAAAAAGGGTTAATTAAATTCTGCTTGTTTTTTAATTTCATTTTTTTTTATTTATTTTTAATGTGTTAGTATTTCTTGGGCAGATTTGTTTGTTTATTTCGTGTAGGATAATTTTGTGTAATTGTTTGTTTGTTTAATAGATTTTGTGTTCTTGTTTGTGTTTATTTATCATCTTTTTCTCTCCCTCCTGTGTTAATCTTCTCTCTCTCTCTCTCTCTCTCTCTCTCTCTCTCTCTCTCTCTCTCTCTCTCTCTCTCTCTCTCTCTAGGTGTGATGGTACATATATCACATAACACACTACACCCTCCCCCCCGCCATCCACCATTGCAGAAGGGAGGAGGGAGAGGGGGAGGGGGAAAGGAGGGAAGGGGAGAGAGGGAGGGGGGAGTCACGTGCTGCCGGCTTTGTTCAGGACGTCCCGAGGCTTTTTAAAATATTATGTACAGTCCATCACCTGGGGGAGGGGAGGAAGGTGGGGGGTGGGAAGGTAGGGGGAGTGAGGGAAGGGAAGGTGGGGGGTGAGGGAGGTGGCAATGATGGTTATCCCAGCTATATAAAGGCCAGGTAATTACTGTACTGCCCCCTCCTCCTCCTCCTCCTCCTCCTCTTCCTCTTCCTCTTCTTCCTCCTCCTCCTCCTCCTCGAGAATGCTGGGGCTACTTGTTTGAACGCTGTGTTGCTACCAGGTTGGTTAAGGGGAGGAGGAGGGGGAGGTAGGGAGAATTTAGTTTAGTTTAAGAAATTTATTGACAAAGCTTGTAGTACAGTTTGCCTATTCTGAGTAATTCAGTCAGGTCTTGACACTGAGGGTGGTATCACTTCTCACTGCCACGCAGGACAGAGGTTCATACACAAAGAAATACATCATATTCATTAACAGCTATAAATGTATAGAGGTCAGATTCATGTGGGTAATGTCACTGTTCACTGCCATGCAGGACAGAGGTTCGTACACAAAGAGATGCATCATATTCATTGACAGTACATATACATATATGTACACACACACATACACATACATACATATACATGTACATATATATATATATACACATATACACACACATACATATACGTAGGTCAGATTCATGTGGGTAATATCACTCTTCACTGCCATAGAGGACAGAGGTTCGTACACAAAGAAAAAAATACATCATATTCATTAGCAGTATATATAGGTCAGTGGATCACATACATTGGAGTCATATTCTAATTGAAGACTAATCAGTGTGGGCTAGCAAATTTGGGATAAACAGCAAGAATGTCCTCAAGCACACCTGATTCAATGAAGTAATTACATAGTTCAAGATACAGTAAGTCAGGTGGCCTGAAGTCTTTGACAGTGTCACATTCAATAATATAGTGTTCAGGTGTATGCTTTAAAGGTTTATCACAAAGTTTACATGCTGAGTGTTCCGGTATGGGTACAGCGTTACTAACTTGCCAGATGTGTCTGTATTCTAGCCTAATTCTGGCCACGACTACATCACATTGTCTGGTTCTGTCCTTATGCTGGCCATACCGGTACCTCTTGTCACAAAATTTGTCATATTTACTAATGCTACAACTGCCAGGTCTCTCGGAGAAGAGGAGGGGGAGGAGGAGGAAGAAGTGGAGGAGGAGGAGGAAGAAATGGAGGTAGAGAGAAGTGAAGGAGGAGGAGGGGGAGAAAGGAGAGATGGTAGGGGGGGGGGAGGTGCAGAAGGAGTGGGAGGTGGAAATGGGAGAGATGGGAATAACAGGAGATAAAAACATAGGACCAATAACTGTGGAGTAAGAGAGGAAGAGAGAGAACAACAACATCAACAAGAACGAAAAAACAAAATTAATCAATATAATGTTTTTGTTTACAGGTTGTATGACGTAACTAAACACCTGTACTTCTAAAACAAACAAACAAATTAATTAATCAAACTCGCCCTCCAAACAAAAAAAATCCACGTGAATGTTTGCCTGTCGTCGTTGAAATCGGAGCTAGAAATCGGTCTCCAAATCGGGAATGATAGCCTACAACTGTAATAATGGAAATCGGTAATATTAATGGTATTCAATAGGTATTTCAAGTGAGTATTATTTTTATTGTTGCAGGTTCCCCGTATTGCAATATTGCAGGTTGACTGTAGCGAGAGTAAACACGAGTTCTCTTCCCCCTCATTCAGTGTTATTCATCCACTGTATCGGGTGCATGTTGCTGTGTTGAATAATCACAGTTATTCATCCACTCTTACTGCTGTGACTGGTGTATGATGAGACACGAAAAACAATATATGAGAGATTTAACAAGAAAGAAAGAAAGAAAGAAAGAGAGAGAGAGAGAGAGAGCGTGCAATATTGTACGTCTAAATTTTCTCTTTTACGTTTGAATATTTATGATTTATATTTTATTTTATGACAAGGTGATGTTGGTCTGTTTATGCCATGAGTTGCTTACCGGTTCACACTCACTCCTCAGTGGAGATTCGAACACGTGTCCAGTAGTTTGTTTGTCTAGTGTGTTACCACCTTCCACCAACACACACGCTGTCGTGACATACATTCATACTGACTTGCAAGAACTTAACTGCACCTGTGTGTGTGTGTGTGTGTCACCCCTGCACTAAATAGCAGATATGGCTCCATGAGTTAGGATGGAGGGGTGTCGCCTTTTTGGGGGGTGTTGCTAGGGTGAGTTGTCTCCTTGCTGTGGGTGAGGGGGTGTTAGCCAATCAACGTTACACTCACATACAGACGCTCACGTTAAAACCAATCACCATAGCGCTTATATACCAACAACCAATCAATGCGGCGCTTACATACAGACTCCCAGGTCTAGGTATCCACACCAGCCAGTCAACATCGCTGTTACACAACGGATGCACATAGGAAGATAACCATCAACCAATCACCATCGCGCTTACATACGGGCGCTCACACACAGATAACCATCAGCCAATTAACGTCGAGCTTGCGTAATGATCACTCAGGTACAAAATGCCAGTTCCGGTGTGTTAATTATTCATTTGTTTCCTCAAGTGAGACAGATGGACAGTGGCGTGAGGTAAAGGGGTGAGGGGTGTATAGGGGTTGGTTAAGGGGGGTTGTGTAGGGGTGAGGGAGAGGTAAGGGAGTAAAGGGGAGGGAAGGGTTGTTCGACATGGCGTAGATAAAAGATCAGTAGTAGATAAGACAGATGGGTAGTAGGTATAAGGTAGACCTATAAAGATAAAAGGCCAATTGACGATATACTGAGGCCTAACTTTTTGTCTCGGTAAATAGTACTGGATATAAAAACAACAACAACAACAATAATAATAACAACAACAGCAATAATAATAACAAAAACAACAATAATAACAAAAACAACAATAATAATAATAAAACAATAATAATAATAATAAAACAATAATAATATCAACAACAATAATAACTCGTCTTACCTAAATACCATACTTATTAAACCACCATGGTGACCTTTGACCCCAGTAAGGTCAAGAGAGCCACATATACACCAATTACGTCACCATTAACTCGTGTGGATGTTGCCGCTAAGGTTATCATGTGAGTCAGGTCAATAATTTCTCGGCGCCGTTGGTCAAAATATTCTCTCAGAGGTCAAGAGTCTTTGGGTGGGTCTTGCCTTCCCCCCTTCTGTATTCTGACCTCCCCCCCATGTATCCTGACCTCCCACCCCCTCTGTATCCTGACCTCCCCCTTCTGTATCCTGACCCTCCCACCCCCCTCTTTTCCCTTCCGTATTTTGACCTTTGATGACGAACACAATAGCAGGAATTATGTATATCTTAGTGTGTGTGTGTGTGTGTGTGTGTGTGTGTGTGGGTTGGTGGCATAGGTACATAAATGGTGCGGGTGGAGGGTGGGGGTTATGATTACACGTGAGGGTGGGCGTATGGGCGTATTTACACGTGTAGATGGGTGGGGCATGAGACACCGCCCACGTGCTTCACCACACCTGGTCGGGGGTAAACTGAGTCATGTGAAGGTAATTATCACCTGTCACTTCTGTAGGGAGGGGAGGGGAGGGGAGGGGAGGGAAGGGGAGAGGAGGGGAGGGAGGGAAGGGGGGGGGGGTCACCTCTCTCGTGTCATTAACCATCTGTTTTTTTTACATATTTTTTATCTGCAATTTTTTTATTATTTTTATTTTTTGTTAAGCCTTAAGGGGAGAAATATTTTTGTTATTGATGGGATTTTGTTTTATTTTTTTTAGAATTATATATTTTTTTTTAATATATGTTATATTTATAATTTGAATATTTTATTTTTCCGTGTTGTGGTTGATTATGGTGATTGTGGTTGATTGTGGTGGTTGTTGTGGTTTGGATGGTTTTGGTGATTGTGGTTTTGATGCTTAGTGGTTGTCGTGATTGTGGTTGTTGTGGTGATTGTCGTTGGCTTGGTGGTTGTGGTGATTCTGGTTGTCTTGGTGATTGTGGTTGTTGTAGTAATTGTAATGTTTCTGGTGATTGTGGTGAATAAAACTGACCCTCTCAATCTATCCTGAGAAAAAAAATCACATACATCCTTCCTTACACATCCTAAGGGGAAAAAAATATCACTTACCTCCTAGGGATAAAATACTATCAGAATATCCTTACGTATCCTAGGGGAAAAATCGTAATATATCCTAGAAGAAAAAAACCCATAAGATTTCCGTACTTATCCTTGGGAAAAAAATGACAAACAACATACTGCCCAGGGAAATAAAACCTTTGTTCTTATATTCCTCCAGTTTTTGTTGTTTTTGTTTTATGAACTTTTTTTTCCCAAACTAGTTTATAATTAAGTTTTGGAGGAAAAATAACATTTACAGTGTATGAAACAACAAACTTTTTACCGTAAATAGTTTGAAAGTTTACATCATTTCCGCTTACAGTGTGTGTGTGTGTGTGTGTGTGTGTGTTGCCTTGTGGTTAATTTTAGACCAGATAACCTTTACTTAATCACACTTCCCTCCCTCCCTCCCTCCCTCCCTCAAGCTGACCTATGAGGGACGTCAGAGTTCAAAGGTCATCATTATATTTAGAAAAGTTGTAAATGTCACACTAACCTAATTGTCTAACTAACTGAAGCTAATTATCGGTGTAAATTATCCTTCCTTCCTTCCTTCCTTCCTTCCTTTGTCTCTTTATCCTTTGTTTTTTTCTCCATCTTCCGTCTCCCTTTATTTTCTTGTTTCTTTCCTTCTTTCATTCTTTAGTTTCCTCCTTTGTTGCGTCTTCCCTTCCCTTCCCTCCTTCTTCCCTTCCCTTCCCTCCTTCTTTCCTTTCTCCCATTCCTCTACCCCCCCCCTCCCTATTCCTCTTCCAATAAATAGTTAAAAGCCACATTTTAATTATACCCCGCCTACCGTATGCTGGGGATATATTGCTCTGCGTCTGTCTGTTGGTAGGTGGCTGTCAGTTTGGTCACGAGTCTGAGGTGTGCTGGGGGGCTGTTAAATCAGACAGACACACAGACGGCCAGAGATAGACAGATTGGGTAGATGAGTGGACAGACAGACAGACAGACAGACAGACAGAGAGATCCTCCAGTAACTCCACACACACACACACACACACACACACACACACACACACATTGGTCTTGTCATTTCCAGCAATGCAGTTTGGATGGAAATATTTAGTGGACAATATTACTGGACTCAAATCAACAGCTGATTTCCGTCCAATTAAACACTGATGGGAAAAAAAGAGAACAGCATTTTTTATCATTACACAACGTCATGGAAAATGTTATTATGTCAGAGGATGGTAGAGTGTAATGATTATTTGTTTATGTTAGGGGGGAGGGACACACACACACTCTCTCTCTGTCTCTCTATCCTCCTGCACCGTCTCCTGCTGCCACCTGAGATCCCTCGTCTGGGAGTTGCTGCACCGGCATGCAGCTCATACGAACCAGGTACTGATGGCTATAACAACAGTCCTGTCCCAAACATTGTTAAGATTATCAACAACTCGTAGCTGACCTCTCTCTCTCTCTCTCTCTCTCTCTCTCTCTCTCTCTCTCTCTCTCTCTCTCTCTCTCTCTCTCTCTCTCTCTCTCTCTCTCCATGAATAGCTCACAAATAAGTAATCAATTTTTTCTCTCTCTACAGGTAAGTCGACCTTATAGCGGCCACCACACACGACTCAACCAGGTATGAAGGTGTGTGGGGGGAGACAGGTGTGTGTGTGTGTGTGTCTGTCTGGCTACACTGATGTATAAGCCCTAAGTATCAATTAAGTCCACCGTACAGGTTTTCCCTTTTACCATTCCCTCCCACCCCCCCCCCCCCACCATTCCTCCCTCCTTCTTTCACCTTCCCTTTTCCCTCCCACCCTCCCACCCTCCTTACTCTCCCTTTCCCCCTCCCCCTTACCCCCCTTCCCCCCCTAGGTGTGCCAACAGTGTCATAACAGGTAAATAAGAGGTTAGCGTGCCTCCCACTGTCCATCACCGCCTTAATTGTTGGCTGTGTACGCCCACCTTACCCCACCCACCTTACCCCACTCACCTCTCCACCCACCACCCACCCTTTCTGCCCACCGCTTATCATTCCCTCCTTAACACTCACTCCCTTTACCCCTTACCCCCCCCCCCCCCTCTCTTGATTCTACCCCTCCCCTCGTAATTCACTCTCCTCCCCTTCCCTTGCTGACACACACACACACACACACACACACACTCTACCTCCTCGCACCACTCTACCACCATTTTTTCCCTCCCCTCTCAACTCCCTTCACGTCTCTCCCCCTTTTGACCCCCTTTCCCCTCTTTGCACCCCCTTCCCTTACCCCAATAACACTCCCCACCATCTATATCACCTCATCTTTCCTTCTCCAACTATCATCACCCTCCTCCCCTCCTTCCTCCTTTACCCTTCCCTTTGTCTCTCCCTTCTTCCCCCTTCCCCTTCCCTTCTTCCTCCCTTTAGGTTGACATCATATTCCTAAGATGACGTCATAAACTTGGGATGACGTCATAAACCTAGGATGACGTCAGACAGTTGTTGACACATTTGTAAACCTGAAGATATGTTGTGTGTGTGTGTGTGTGTGTGTGTGTGTGTGTGTGTGTGTGTTATTTACTTTTTACTGTTCAAATGTTTTATTTTTCCCACAGAGTTAATAATTAATAGACAAGATTCATGTCCGTCCTAGGGAAAAAACGCTACCACTTTTTTTTTTTTTCCCAGGAAGGACACATTAATGTTTTCCCCGACACGTTTGTGGTGAAATATTCCGCTGTAAATTGTTCTAATGAAGGAACACAGAACATTGGAGAAAATATTATCTAAATTAAAATGTTACTGAGGGGAATATTTTTTAAGATATTAGAGATGGACTGAAGGAAAAAAAAATATATATTTTATCTTATTTTTTGGTTATAAATTTAGGTAGAAAATATTAAGGTTGGTTGGTAAGAAGTTTGTTTTTATGGAGTTTTTAATTTATTTGTATTTTTCTTCATCTTTGTTTTTTATTTTTCTCTATTTCTTTTTCTTCTCTTTGGTTTATTTTATTTTTAATACTATGTTATTAGATATTGTTTTTATTATTATTATTATTATTATTATTTATTTATTTATTTGTATGCTGTTCATTTTCATTTATGATGAGTGAGGGATGTGTTTAAGGTCAGAGGTCAACTTATGAGTGAGGGATGTGTTTGAGGTCAGAGGTCAACTTATGAGTGAGGGATGTGTTTGAGGTCAGAGGTCAACTTATGAATGAAGGATGTGCTAGAGGTCAGGTCAACTTATGAGTGAGGGATGTGTTAGAGGTCAGAGGTCAACTTATGAGTGAGGGATGTGTTAGAGGTCAGAGGTCAACTTATGAGTGAGGAATGTGTTAGAGGTCAGAGGTCAACTTATGAGTGAGGGATGTGTTAGAGGTCAGAGGTCAACTTATGAGTGAGGGATGTCTATCCATTACAGCTATTTTTGTCTTATTCTGAATTATATATATATATATATATAGTCATATTACCTGAACAAATATATGCATATGAATTCATACTATTCTGGAGGTATATTTATATTTTAGAATTATATAAATAATCTCTCTCTCTCTCTCTCTCTCTCTCTCTCTCATTTATCCATGTCTACTCTGTCCATCACTTACTTCCACTTTCTCATCTTTTTCTTCACCTTTCTCTCCACCCCCTCCTAACCCCCACCCTCCCTCCACCTCCCTCCACCTCCAGACCAACCTTTCCACCCTCTCTCCACCTCCCTCCACCTCCAGACCAACCTTTCCACCCTCTCTCCACCTCCCTCCACCTCCAGACCAACCTTTCCACCCTCTCTCCACCTCCCTCCACCTCCAGACCAACCTTTCCACCCTCTCTCCACCTCCCTCCACCTCCAGACCAACCTTTCCACCCTCTCTCCACCTCCCTCCACCTCCAGACCAACCTTTCCACCCTCTCTCCACCTCCCTCCACCTCCAGACCAACCTTTCCACCCTCTCTCCACCTCCCTCCACCTCCAGACCAACCTTTCCACCCTCTCTCCACCCCTTCCACACATATCGGTTGGGTTGGGCTTAGGGATAAAACCACGTCGAATATTCCCCATCATTCACAATATACATGTTCGACTGACCAAAATATCCCCGCCATCACATCACTTCTCCCCCACCACCACCACCACCACCACACGGAAGGATGAAAACAACTGACTTATTGCCCCACACACACACACACACACACACACACACACACACACACACACACACACACACACACACACACACACACACCAAACCTTTTTAACCAAGCTGTTGATCTCTTAATTTCTCTCACACACTTTATCTAAACATATCTCTCTCTCTCTCTCTCTCTCTCTCTCTCTCTCTCTCTCTCTCTCTCTCTCTCTCTCTCTCTCTCTCTCTCTCTCTCTCTCTCGTAAATATTGAGAAATGGGACATAATTGTGGTGTTTCTATTTGTCTTGGAGTTTAAAACAATTTGTTGTGGGGTGTGTGTGTGTGTGTGTGTGTGTGTGTGTGTGTATAGTTAGTTAGATAGATATTATATAAATAGATAGAGAGATTCACTTAGTTACACTTACAGTAGATAAAATGAGTTGATAAAGATCTAGACAGACAGACACACACGCCTGTACAAACATCACATTAATTTGCATACAACTTGCTGCCTTTAGACGCGGTAATTAACGACCATTCACTGCTGTAATTATGACGTAATTGGCAAATGGTTCTGGGAGGGTAGTTTTCGGGGGGGGGGGGAAAGGTGGGGGGTGAGTGGAAGGGAGAAGAGGGGGGCGGTGGGAGAGGAGAGAAGATGGAAGGGAGAAGGGGTTAAGGAAGAAGGGAGAAGGAAGGAGGAGGAGGTAGGAACAGCTAGTGGAGTAGGAAGGGAGAAAGGAAAAAGGGGGGAGAAAAAAGGGGGTATTTACGGTGGAAGGGGGATGGAATAGAAGGGGGCGATGGGAGAAGGGGAGAAAAAGGGGAGGATAAGAGGGAGAAGAGTTATGTGTTAGGGGAGGGAGGGAGGTAGGGGGTAGTAAGGGGGGATGGACGTGTATTTAAAGGGTTCACCATATTAGGGGGGGGGTCATGTTTTCCCCCAGCCTCCCCTTATGAGGTCTATACATACATACATACATACATACATACATACATACATACATACATACATAATATACACATCATACACACAGAGAGAGATACACACCCACAAAGCCCCGCCAGGGACAATCCCCACCATTAGGCGACAATACACCAGGTTTCGGGGAGAGATTAGACGAGGATTAGCCAATTTGCATCTTAACTACACTACTTCACTTCCTGTTAGCAGCTTCTCCCCCAAGTTACCTGTCTGTCTGTTTATCTGTCTGTCTCTGTCTGTCTGTTTGTCTGTCTATTAATTTGCGCCTCAAGATCTCTGTCTCATTTCCTGTTCCTGTCAGTAGCGTCTCCCCCAAGTTTCTGTCTGTCTGTCTGTGCCTGTCTCTTAAACAGATGGTTCTTGTACACAGGTGACAACTATATAGACAGGTGGTAGCCATAGACAGGAGAGTACTATAGACAGGTGACTGCTATAGACAGGTGATTGCTATAGACAGCTGCCCTCAATAGGAAGGTGTCCAGTGTATAAAGGCATTTTGGTTGGTGCCTTTACTTAGGAGGGAAGGAAGGAAGGAAGGAAGGAAGGAGGATGCAAGGGAGAAAGAGGGAAGGAAGGAAGGAAGGAAGGAAGGAAGGAGGATGCAAGGGAGAAAGAGGGAAGGGAGAAAAGGAGAGAGAGATTGCAGGGAAACAGGAAGGTAGTTTATTGAAGAAGGATAAAGGGAGGAAGGGAGGGAGGGAACATATGAACATGGGGGGGGTGAGGAAGGGAAAGGGGGGGGGGGGAAATAGGGTCGGGAAAGAGGAAGAGAAGGGAGGATAGAGGTGAGGGTAGAGGGGAAAATAAGAGAGAGGGAGGGGAGGTAGGTAGGGTAGAGAAAGATGAATAGAGGGAGGGGAGGTAGAGTTAGAGGGGGAAAGGGAGAGTAGGGAGAGGTAGAGGGGATGGGGGGGAGGGAGGGGAGAGTAAACGTGTGGAGAGAGAAAAAAAGAAGAAACGGTGGAATAGACAGGGGAGAGAAGAGCAAGGAGGAGAGGGAAAGAAATGAAAATAATGAAGGTTAGGGAGAGGAAAGGGAGCATAAGGGAGAAATGAGTAAGGAGGCAAAGGGAGGGTTAGGGAGAATGAAGAAAAGGGAACTAGGAATTAAATGGATGAGGGAAATGAGACGCGAGAGAGACAGACAGACAGGGACCTAGAAAGGGAGGAGGGGGGGTGAGGGGAGAGAGGGGGAAGGGGGTGTATACAAGTTGTTAAAGGGTAAAGGGGAAGAGAAGGAGAGACGGAAAGAATAAGGGAGGTAGGTAGGAAGGAGTGAAAAACATAGGGAGGCAAGGGAGAGGATGAGACAAGGAAGGAGAGAAGCAGCCCAGGAAGCAAGCAAGAGGGAAGGAGGGAAGGAGGGGGGAGTTGAAAGGGAGTGGGGGAGGGGTTATTGGGTCATTTATCTCCATTATTGATACCTAAAGATGCAGGGAGAGGGAGGGAGGAGTAGAGGGAGGGAGGGGTAGAGGGTGGGAGGGAGGGAGGGAGAAGGAGGGGTCGTACATAACTCACCCTGCTTGTTACCCTCCCTTTTAATGTCTACTGTACTGCCTTGGGTCACGTGACTTGTTGTAAATATAATCACCCTTTATACTGCTACTGTTGCTACCTTGGAGGGGTGAGGGAGAGGAGGTCAGGGTAGGGGAGTAGAGGCAGGGATGGGGGAGTAGGGGTAGAGGAGGTAGGGGAAGATGATGAGGAAGAGAAGGGAGGTGAAGGTGTGATTGGGGGGAGTGGTGGGGGGAGGGGTGGAGGAAGTGGAGATGGGGGATTGGAGGTTTGGGAAGAGGAGGAGGAGGAGGTGCGTTTATTTTCCCCCACACTGCGCCACACTCCCCCACACCGCGCCACACTCCCCCACACCGTGTATCACTCCCCCACACTGCGTCTCACTCCCCACTCTGCGTCACACTCTCCACACTGCGTCTCACTCCCCAACACTCCCCCACACTGCGTCTCAGTCCCCCACACTGCGCCACACTCCCCCACACTGCGCCACACTCCCCCACACTGCGTCTCACTCCCCCACACTGCGTCTCACTCCCCCACACAGCGTCTCACTCCCCCACACTGCGTAACACTCCCCCACACAGCGTCTCACTCCCCACACTTCGCCACACTCCCCCACACTGCGTCACACTCCCCCACACTGCGTCACACTCCTCCACACTGCGTCACACTCCCCCACACTGCGTCACACTCCCCCACACTGCGTCACACTCCCCCACATTGCGTCACACTCCCCCACATTGCGTCACACTCCCCCACACCCCCACATTGCGTCACACTCCCCCACACTCCCACATTGCGTCACACTCCCCCACACTGCGTCACACTCCCCCACACTGCGTCACACTCACACACTCCCCCTCACTGCATCAGACTCCCCCACACTATCCCACACTGCGCCACACTCTCCCACATTGCGTCACACTCCCCCACACCCCCACACTCCCCCACACTGCGTCACACTCCCCCACACTCTCCCACACTGCGCCACACTCTCCCACATTACGTCACACTCCCCCACACCCCCACACTCCCCCACACTGCGTCACACTCCCCCACACTCTCCCACACTGCGCCACACTCTCCCACATTACGTCACACTCCCCCACACCCCCACACTCTCCCACACTGCGTCACACTCCCCCACACCCCCACACTCCCCCACACTGCGTCACACTCCCCCACACCCCCACACTCCCCCACACTGCGTCACACTCCCCCACACCCCCACACCCCCACACTGCGTCACACTCCCCCACACTCAGGTCTCGTCAGTATCCCCCTTAGGGTGTCAGGGGCGACCATTGTGATCAGTGATTTAAAGGAGGAAATGTTGTATTGCCTTCCTCGACGTCCTTGTCTAGTTGTCTTTATTATTGTCTTATGTCTTATGTCTTTATTGTCTTCTGTCTTTAATTGTCTTATGTCTTCTGTCTTTATTGTCTTCTGTCTTAATATCTTTATTTTCTTCTTCATCCGTCATTTGTCTTCCAAACGAGGAATAGAAGGAAAATAATCGCACATTCTTCTTCCTCCTCCTCCCGGGACGAGCCACCTGATAAAGGAAAGAGTTATTATTATTTACACTCCACACACTCCACACGTTGCTCCACACACTCCACACGTTGCTCCACATTACTCCATACACTTCCTACAGTAATCACGGAGTGGTACTTTGTCCACCGTCGATTCAGAGGGAACAATGGAGGAGTCAGGACTATGAATGGCAGCTCACACAGGGCGAGACAGCCACACAAGGGCCCCACGACGCCTGCAACTACATATAGTAACACCGACCAGCCTACTGAGGGGGTGGTGCGGCGGCCCTTAACAATACAGGGTGTGCAATACCCCTTGTGTGTGTGTGTGGTTATGAGGAGGAGAAGAACGGCCTCACTCTCTCCCTCCTTACCCGCGTGGCAGTGACAAGTGATGCCACCCTCAGTGTCAAGACCTGACTGAATTACTCACAGTAGGCAAACTGTACTACAAGCTTTGTCAATAAATTTCTTAAACTAAACTACCTACCTCCCTTCGTACCTACTGCCAACCTACCTACCTACCCTCCCTCTCTCCCTACCTACCTACCCTCCCTCTCTCCCTACCCTCCCTACCCTCCCTCTCTCCCTACCCTCCCTCTCTCCCTCCCTCCCTCCCTTTCCTTGTTGCTCTCATTGTCCGATCAGCTGCTGGGAACTTGTGGGATGGAAGTAGTGTGTTTGAGAGGAATGGATGGGAAGGGCCCTGGAACGCGAGTGTGGGATGGTGTTATAACCCCCTCCCCTCCTTCCCTTCTCCTCCCTTCCCCTCCCCTCCTCTCAGGTTATAAACAGTGCCTTTAACTTTCATGCTGTAACTCGTTGGCGAACTTACCTACCAACACACATCCGTCATGATGGTCTAAAAATCCTCTGCCAAACTTTTGAGGCAATACATCACCTTAAACGAGGTTAACTCTTGAGACACACACACACACACACACACACATTATCTCACACCTTTCGCTCTAAGATCCAATCACTTGACTCCTTGCCACGGGCGGAGGAAGGAGAAGGAGGAGGAGGAGGAGGAAGGGGGTGGAGGAGGAAGAAGAAGAAGAGGGGGGGGGAGGGAGAGGACAGGTTGTTGTCGCGTAATCTAATTGGTCGGGAGGAAGGGTCTGCTCGTGATTGGTTCTGACGTCATCATCTGGTCATGACGTCACCTGCAGCCCGTGTTTGATCAAAGGATGGGAGAAGAGGAGGCAGGGGAAGAAGAAGAAGAATAACAGGAAAAAGAGAGGGAATGAATCGGCTTAGTTTATTAATTCAGGTGTTTTCTCTCTCTCTCTCTCTCTCTCTCTCTCTCTCTCTCTCTCTCTCTCTCTCTCTCTCTCTCTCTCTCTCTCTCTCTCTCTCTCTCTCTCTCTCTCTCTCTCCTTCCTTCATTAATCTTTACCGTGTTTTATCCATTCTTCTGCGTCACTTCCCATACTTAAGAAAGTTGAATCATCATAGCATTACCGAGTATATGTTCCATTTCGACATTTTAAAATTAAGAAGAATAAATAATGTTGGCATTTAAAGAATATATTTAATATATTGGTAAGAAAGCATTAAATTTTTTGTCAATGTTTTCCAAATTTTTAAGACAATTAGTTCACATTTTATCAAAGATTTAGTGTTGATGTTTAAATAATTTTTTGTTTTGTCCCCTCTAGTATCTGTCGAGTGTGACGTCAGAATGATTGTTGTGGTTGTGGTTGTGGTGGTTGCTAATTGTGGTGGTTTTAGGCGTAGTGGTTGTAGGAGTGGTTGATGTAGTTGTGATTGTTGTGGTTGTGGCAGTTATAGTCTGGATGTTGTTGTAGTCGTGGTTGTTGTAGTGGTAATTGTGGTCGTGGTAGTTGTAGTCGTGTTATTGGTGTGACTGTAAGGCTGTTCTTCACAACACCACACCACCACACTAAAATACAGCTGTAATGGTGACTGTAAGGCTGTTCTACACAACACCACACTAAAATACAGCTGTAATGGTGACTGTAAGGCTGTTCTATACACCGGTACGCCATTACAGCGTCACCTACAGCCATCTCACACTAAAATACACTTCCCTCATATTTATTTATGGTGTGTGTACCATATTTGAATGTCATATAACACCAGAATTGAAAAGTTTTTGACCGGGTTGTGTGGGTGACGTCTGGGGGGATTTTTTTTTTTCATTTTATTTTTATTATTATTATTATTTTTTTTTTTTTTACAATATTTCCGGGTTTTTTCTCCCCCCTCTCCTCATCTCTCCCCGTCTGCTCACCTCCCCAGGCTAATTGGATTTGGGGTGAGGAGGATTTCGAAGTGGGGGTGAGGGGAGTGGAGGGGGAGGGTAAAAATATTGAGGGTGATGGGGGGGGGGGGAAATTGTGATAAAGGAGGGTTGTTTTTTTTAAAGGAGGGGGTGATAGGGAGGGGGATGGAGGGGGGGTCTTAGGACGGGGTGATGGGTTCTTAGGAGGGAGGAATAAATGCACTGATGGAGAAAATCTCTCTCCTCACCACATGCTATCTCCCCACCCCTTCTCCCCTACCCCTATCTCCCCTACCCCAACTATCTCCCCTACCCCAACCATCTCCCCTACCCCAACTATCTCCCCTACCCCAACCATCCCAGAGCTCGGGGTGCCTCCTGAAGCAACAGCGGCAGGAGGTCGATATAAAGGCGTGCAGGAGAGGGTCTTGTCTGGTTAAACTCCTGCAGCCGCGTCTTGAGACCTGCAGGAGTCCGGGCACCAACACTACCACCAGCTTCCTCCTCCTCCATCACCACCACCACCACCACCACCACCACCACCACCAGCTTCCTCCTCCTCCATCACCACCACCACCACCACCACCACCACCACCACCACCCGCTTCCTCCTCCTCCACCACCACCACCACCACCACCCCCGCTTGCCTCTGCTATATTGTATCATCTTCAAAGTGCTGCCCCGTTCCTTTGATGGTCTCCTGTGACCTCCCTCCCTCCTTCTCTCCCTCCTTCTGTACCCTCCTTCCATTCTCCCTCCTGTAATCTTCCTCCGTCACCTCTTGTACCCTCCCTCCCTCCCTCCCTCCTCTCCTTCCCCCCTCCTGTACCTCCCTCCTTCCATCTGTACCCACATCTCTCCCTCCGCTTCTTCTCTCACTCTCCTCCCCCCTCCCCCCTCCCCCCTCCCCCTCCCCCCTCCCCTCCCCCTCTTTCTCTCACATATATATTTTTTACCTTAACTTAAGTCAGTCAGTTAGGGTTCACTTACGAGGATTCTTTGTCGTAAGAATCTCTGAGGAATCCTGGAGGGTGAGCGCCGAGGGTGAGTGTGAGCGCCGAGGGTGAGTGTGAGCGCTGAGGACCCCTGTTTGATCCCCGGCAGGGTGAAACTATGGGCAAGTTACTTTACGCCATTTGCCTCTGTCTACCCAGCAGTAATTGGGGACCTGGATGTTAATCGATTTGTGGATCGTGTTCTGGGATAATGGTTAGCCAGTGCAGTTGGCGAGTTGTCCGGTCTTCTCGGACTATTCCTTGACACTGGGTCATGCAACTCGTTAACTTAGGGTGTGGTTGTTGTGTTGGCGACAGCTTCTACACCTTAAACAAATTCACGCCTAGGTGGCCCTTGGGTCGGCCATCCTCATTCCACGCATTACAACTCCTCAGGTGATTTCTATGTTAATGTGTGTGTGTGTGTGTGTGTGTGTGTGTGTGTGCATCACGTATACACTCACAACAGCTTTCCTTTCAAGTCTATAATAGTTTATTATGAGACATTATCATACAGTAAATATTACCATCATGTGAGAGGCTAAGAAGTATCCTCGTCCTTCGTCCTCCTCTTCCTCCACCTCCTTTTCTCCTCCTCATCCTTCCCTTCTTCTTTCTATTCCTCCTCTTCTTCTTCTTCTTTCCCCTCCTCCTCCTCAGCATCAACCACTCCCAGTTCTTCCCCCATTTACATTATTTTTGTCCTTCCCACCATCATTACGTCTCTGTTTTATCTTTTGTAATGGTCAGTTTTACTTTAGTCTCTCTCTCTCTCTCTCTCTCTCTCTCTCTCTCTCTCTCTCTCTCTCTCTCTCTCTCTCTCTCTCTCTCTCTCTCTCTCAGACCAGGAGATAGAGAGAGAGAGTGAGAGAGGTAAAAAGAGAGATTGAGAGAGAAAGAGGTTTAACGAAAGTGAGAGAGAGTAAAGAGAGAGAGAGAGAAAGGGGTTAAAAGAGAGTAAAAAGAGAGTGAAAGAGAGTAAAGAGAAAGAGAGAGAGTAAAGAGAGAGAGAGGGAGAGAAAGTGGGGCCAGCGAGCGACTCACACAATACAACCCAATAATGCATTTCCCTGTAAAGAACATTTGAAAGCACAGGCACTCCAAGCACCTCCTCCCCCCCCCACCATCCTGCTACCCACTCTTCCCACTCAGCTCCCCACTCATCCCTTCCCACCCAGCTACCCACCCAGTTACCCCACACCTTCCCCACCCACGAGCCACCCACCCTCTATATCCACCGCCCACCCTGCTATTCCCTTCCACCAACCCATCTCCTAACCCACTCACCGCCCATCCCCCAATTTGCTACCCACTCCACTATCCACCTATCCACTCTACCCACCCACCTCCCACCCACCCCAGCCCTCGTTGCTGCTGCCTGTAGCCGAGTTGACATTATAGGACATTATAGCACTATGATTGTGTAAGGGGGTAGGAGGGGTGGGAGGGGGGTGGGAGGGGGGAGGAGGGGTGGGAGGGGGGTGGGTGGGGGGTGGGTGGGGGTAAGAGGGGGAGGAGGGGTGGGAGAGGAGGGTGATGGGAAGAGGATGAGGGGAGGGTTAAGAGAGGAAGAGGGAGAGAGGATGATGAAGGGAGGGAGAGGAGAAGAGAAAGGAAGAGCAAGATGAGGGAAGGGAGAGGAGGAGGGAAAGGGAAAGAAAAGTTAAGGAGAAAGGAAAGGGATAATGTCTCTCTCTCTCTCTCTCTCTCTCTCTCTCTCTCTCTCTCTCTCTCTCTCTCGATAGCGACCATCTGAGCCACCACTATCGTGATTACTTTCAGGCGCTGCATCATTTTCTTCTCCCACGATGAACAGCGGCTCTTATAGCGAGGGACAGAACCATGTATTTTCACCATGAAGCGATCACCTGTTGCTGTCTGTCTAAATATCTATCTAACCATCTATCTTTCTGTCTATTTATCTATCTATCTGTCTGTTTCTGTCTGTCTGTCTGTCTGTCTATCCATCTGTCACAAAGAAAACAACGTCACACATCGATGTTCATCCTAGGTTAAAAATCAACAACAACAACAACAATCATCTCTCCCCTCCACCCCCAGCTCCCCTCCCAGCCCCCTCCACCCCCTCACCTCCACCCCCAGCACCCACCCCTCCCTTTCACCCCCTAGCCCCCCTCCCCTCCACCCCCCCCCCCCATTCAGGAAGTTGACAGGGAGAGTAAGATCATAGGGTCGTCGTCTGATGAGGTGTTGTCTGATTGGAAGTGTGGCAGGTGGTGTTAAAATCGGATTGGTTGATTGTGATTATCAGTTGTAAGGCTCTGAGTGTCATGGTGGGGTGTGGGGTGTAGGGTGTGATGGTGGTAGGGTGTAGGGTGTGGGGTGTAGGGTGTGATGGTGGTGGGGTGTGGGTGTGATGGTGGTGGGGTGTGGGTGTAGGATGTGGGCTTGGGTGTGATGATGGTAGGGTGTAGGGTGTGGGCGTGGGTGTGATGATGGTCGGGTGTAGGATGTGGGCGTGGGTGTGATGATGGTAGGGTGTGGGTGTGATGGTGGTGGTGGGGTGTAGGGTGTGGGCGTGGGTGTGATGATGGTGGGGTGTAGGATGTGGGCGTGGGTGTGATGAGAATTTATGTATCCGTGGGAGTGTTTATGGCGATGAGGTAATTATGTTGTATTGTAGGTTGAGTATGTAGTATATTTTATGGTTTTTAATAATAATAATAATAATAATAATAATAAAAACAATTCTGGTTGTGGCAGTGAACATTATTATTATTATTATTATTATTATTATTATTATTATTATTATTATTATTATTATTATTATTATTATTACTCCGGACTTATCCACTTATCATGTAATAATCTGTACGTGTGTTAATTCTCATGAGCCATAAGTCAACAGGTAGTGGGGTGAGGGGTGTGGGGTGAGGGGGGGGTGGGGGAGGAGGGGGTAGGGGGAGGGGGGATAATCACACCTGTACCTTAATGTATTGTGTTGTTGTCACCAATTTCTAGAGCGAAATCACCAATCACATATAATTGATCCCCGCCTTTGGTGACCTCTGACCTCTGGATGGGGGTCACCGCCTCACCAATTCTGGGGTCACGTGACTCTGGTCTTAAGGGATGCCTAAAACGTGAGAGGTCTACCCAGTGCCCTACCCTAGCCTATCCCGCCCTGGTGACCTGTTCTAGCGTAGCCTACCCTGTCCTGTAATGGTGACCTTCCTTATACAACCCTATCCTGTCTTGGTGACCTGCTCTATCCTAGTCTATCCTGTCCTGGTGAACTTCTCTACCCTCACCTATTCTATAAACTGTTAGAGTGGAAGATCCGGACCATAACCTGTTAAACTGGAGTAGAGTGGAGGATACCGCAAGGAACCATTCAAGTGTAAGTGGTATGCCAGTTAGTTTTTTCATGGGGGGGGGGGGGGAGAACCAGTTATAGCCACAGGTAGATACGTCAATTAGTGCTTCAGGTGAGCGGAAACTGGAGTGATAGGGGAGTTGAATTGTCTATTTTTACTCCAGACTCCAAACTCCAGAGTCACCCTTCAGACTCCACACTCCACCCTCCAGACTTTACCCTCCAGACTCCACTCTCTAGACTCCACCCTCCAGACTCCACCCTCCAGACTCCACCCTCCAGACTCCACACCAGACTCCACCTTCCAGACTCCAGACTCCACCCTCCAGACTCCACCCTCCAGACTCCACCCTTCAGACTCCACCCTCCAGACTCCACCCTCCAGACTCCACCCTCCAGACTCCACCCTCCAGACTCCACCCTCCAGACTCCACCCTCCAGACTCCACCCTTCAGACTCCACCCTCCAGACTCCACCCTCCAGATTCCACCCTCCAGATTCCACCCTCCAGACTCCACCCTCCACCCTCCAGACTCCACCCTCCAGATTCCACCTTCCAGACTTCACCCTGGGAGAGAGAGAGAGAGAGAGAGAGAGAGAGAGAGAGAGAGAGAAGGTGCTGATAGTGGTAGTGGTGGTGTGTACCGTCGCAGTCATTGATCACTATTTGCACTACTATCAAGTTACCTACACTGAGTACCTGTCTTAATTTGCATATAAGTAAGGTAATATAACGGAGTGACCTGCTGCGTGTCTGTTACACCTTTAATTACTACGTTATAAGTATTTAAAGGTACACTAATGATCGGTACTTTAATTGCTCTTTTACTCCGTTATAATTATTTACAAATACTTAAGTTCATTGTGCTTTATTTTTAGTATTTTAGGAGACCTTAATTAGCGACGAGCCATTATAGTGTTGTTGGGTGCGTCGTATTGACAGAAGTGACGTCACTACTTGTGTGTGTGTGTGTGTGTGTGTGTGTGTGTGTGTGTGTGTGTGTGTGGTAGACAGAGCCACTGACTCACCTGACCCCCCCTGACCCACCCTGACCCACCTGACCCACCCCCCTCAGGATGCTCCTCACAGTTCCTCCTCGTGTTACCTGACGTAGCTCCCAGGTGACAGGTAAACATATTACAAGCGGTAAATAAACACAGTGATAATATTGACTTAAGTTACTGATAGTTTGGTCCGGTTTATATAATGTGTTACTGAGAGGAATTAAGATATTTTGAAGAACTTGACGCGGCTCTATATCTTACCTGGTAGTTTATCCTACACCAGTGAGGGGCTCTGTACAGTATCCTACACCAGGGAGGGGCTCTGTACAGTATCCTACACCAGTGAGGGGCTCTGTACAGTATCCTACACCAGTGAGGGGCTCTGTACAGTATCCTACACCAGTGAGGGGCTCTGTACAGTATCCTACACCAGTGAGGGGCTCTGTACAGTATCCTACACCAGTGAGGGGCTCTGTACAGTATCCTACACCAGTGAGGGGCTCTGTACAGTATCCTACACCAGTGAGGGGCTCTGTACAGTATCCTACACCAGTGAGAGGCTTTGCACAGTATCCTACACCAGTGAGGGGCTCTGTACAGTATCCTACACCAGTGAGGGGCTCTGTACAGTATCCTACACCAGTGAGAAGCTCTGTACAGTATCCTACACCAGTGAGAGGCTCTGGCTGGGATGCGAGGCGGTGTTGGCCCACAAAGCTGGTTTTCCCTGGAGTACAGAACATGGTAATCCACTCCACGGGTTTAAAAATATCCTATGACTTATAATTAAATGCACGAGAAAACGTTTTACCGATCAGCGAAATGACTGCCTACTTTCCCTCCCTGACTTTCATTAATGATGGTTTATAAGAGAAAGTGATATGTGATCATCGTAGTGAAACAGCTCTCTCTCTCTCTCTCTCTCTCTCTCTCTCTCTCTCTCTCTCTCTCTCTCTCTCTCTCTCTCTCTCTCTCTCTAATCTATCTAATCTATCTATCTAAGTAACTATCTATCTATCTGTCTATCTAAGTAACTATCTATCTGTCTGTCTTGTCTGTCTGTCTGTCTGTCTGTCTGTCTTGTCTGTCTGTCTGTCTGTCTCGTGGTGTAAGGTAAAGTGTCCGTCCGTGTGTCCTGGCGTGGGTAACTCTGCCCCCTGCCATCTTCACCTTGAAACTCAGGGCTCATGGCGCTCCTTGACGACGGGCTCAAGTGGCTGGGGCTTTAAACTCCAGCTTTATACAGAGCCCCGCGGCGTGCTAATGTCAACAACGGGGGTGGGGGGGGGGGTGTGGGCTGTCAAGAAAAGAACAGCTAGTTGTGTTTAGGATGATATTACCTAACCTAACCTAACCTAACCTAACCCTAACCTAACCTAACCCTAACCTAACCTAAACCTAACCTAACCTAACCTAACCTAACCCTAACCTAACCTAACCCTAACCTAACCTAACCCTAACCTAACCTAACCTAAATTAACGTACTCCAATCTAAGTTAATCTAGATTAATTTAACCTGACTTACTCTAACCTAACCTGACTTACTCTAACCTAACCTAATCTAATTTAACCTAACCTAACCTTAACCTAACCTAACCTAACCTAACCTTAACCTAACCTTAACCTAACCTAACCTTCAAAACAAACAAACAAACAAAACATGGCGGCCGTGTTTTGAACGTGTATATCATTGGTCATCTTGCGGCGTGCTAGACCCCCGACCTGTAAACAAACAATGGCGTCATGGCAGGGCTTCATGTTACGTTATCTGAGTGGTGACGTGAAGCGGTTCTCTGTCATGTGTATATATATATGTTAAGTCATACTTGTAGTGGTCAGTTATAAAGTGTTTGTCAGGTTTGTAATTTGTTTGTGTGTGTGTGTCTGTGTGTCTGTGTGTCTGTGTGTCTGTGTGTGTGTGTGTGTGTGTGTGTGTGTGTGTTTAAGGTAGTGTTGTAAAAAAATACGAGGTAAGCTTGTGAATAAGTCGGTTAGGCCTGTAAATGTGTGAGTCAGTTTTGTAAATCTTTTAAATCCTTGTAAATTCCTTCCCTGAAAATCCGCTAAAAAATTATCTATTTGTGCCGAAAATCCTTCATATCATCTTTACTATGCTAAAAATCCGACAAAATCCTCTTACCTGTGTAATAATAATCCCCCTAAATCTTTTTAACTGTGCTAATAATCCCTTGACATTTCACTCTCTGCTCATGAAATCCACTTTAAATCCTTCCACCTCATTTGATATCCCATGAAAATCCCCCTTCATAAGAAAACACCTCCTTAATCCTCACTCCTGCACCGAGAGCTTGAAAATCCTTGTGAAAATCCCGTCATTTAAATCCCCCGTTTTAAAAGAAATGAAAATCCCCCTCCCCCCCCCCCCCCCCCCCAAAAAAAAATCACATAAATCTCCCAACACACCTGAGCAGAGAGGAACCAATTACCTGTGATGGAGGGGCAAAGGAGCAGGGGGGGTTCAAAGGGGGGGGGGGGGCGACACGCGAACCCCTATTCACTGATATATTTACGACTGTCATAAATCCTTCAATTAATAACTAGACATCCTCATATGCCCAGCTAATCCGGTGAGTAATCCCCCTGGGTCTTGTGGTGGGATTTATGTCCATTAAAAAAAGTCGATACATAAAGTAGCTTTTTAATGCCTCCGGGAGAACCAAAAAAAAAAAAAATTGGAGCTTTGGCGCGTAAGTTGATGGCTGAGGTTGTTGTTGTTGTTTTCTTTTGTTTGTTGTTTTGTTGTTTTTTTGTTGTTTTGTTGTTGTTTTCTTTTGTTTGTTTGTTGTTTTGTTTTTGTTTTCTTTTGTTTGCTGTTGTTTTTAAGAACTGGGATTAATTATGATCTCAGCTTTAGATATTTCTTATAGAATTGAGAGAGAGAGAGAGAGAGAGAGAGAGAGAGAGAGAGAGACACACACACACACACACACACACACACACACACACACACACAAACAGGCAACAAATCATTCCACTCATTCTTGTAATTGGGATGGGGAAGTGAGGTAAATTAAATTAATTCTAGTCTCACAACCCCCCCCCTCTCTCCCATCACCTCCCTCCTCCTCCCCTTCCCCCCTTTCCCCCCTTCCCCTCTCCCATCTCTCCCCCTCCAAAAAAAAAATGGGGGGGGAAAAATTTGGTTGCATTACACGGTGGGGTGACGTCATATTTTTTGGAGTGTCTGGGAGAGGTTACCTGTGTCTGTTGCCTGTGTCTGTTACCTGTGTCTGTTACCTGTGTCTGTTACCTATGTCTGTTACCTGTGTCTGTTACCTGTGTCTTACCTGTGTCTGTTACCTGTGTCTGTTACCTATGTCTGTTACCTGTGTCTGTTACCTGTGTCTGTTACCTGTGTCTCACCTGTGTAAATCACCAGTCTTAATTACCTATGGCAATCAACCGAGTCAATCACTTATCTCAATTACCTACATCAATTACCTGTATCAGCCACTTGAGTCAGTTACCTGTGTCTAATCACCTGTTATGGTACTAGGTAAGTGTGTTTATGTAGCCTTAACTGGTCATTAGCGTGGGGTCAATGATGATAACTAGTTGGTGGAAGAAGAATGTGAAGAGGCAATTACGTTTTTATCATGTGACCTCGACCGGGTTAGGTTAGGTTAGGTGTTGACGTTATGGATGTGGTGTTTGAACCTCCTGAGTGTGATTCGTCTTATAGTTTGAACCTTCTTAATGTGAACCTTCTTAGTGTGAACTTCCTTAATGTGAAGATCATTTTAGTATGAACCCTCTTATAGTGTGAACCTCTATATAGAACCTAATATTTCTGTTAACTATAGACTGTTTAAACGAGGACCTTAAGTAAAGCTATGGAATTTAGGTAAGACTGTATTGCACTAAGACCTTTTAAACCAAATATAATAGAACTTAAAGAAACCCATGATTTTTACGAAATACTTATATAAAACAACTATGATTTATATCCAGAGATTTAAGTTAAGTTCTTATTGATGTTAAAACCTGATATAAAAAGAGTATTGCAGATGACATTGCATTGTGTTATTCCTGTAGGGTAATACTTGTGGAGTTCCTCAAGGGGCTGTGTCGGGTCCTGTTATATTCTTAGAAGCTGCTGCCACAAACACACACATACACACATAAACATTAAAATTAAAACACACATAAACACTGCTGAATAAATTAAAACAAAAACAATGACATTTATACATCCATAAGCATTTAAAAATATATCCCTAGGTTATAAAAATAATGTATATACTATTTCCTTAGGAGATGAGGCCGGCAAGAATGCATTATAACTTTTCTTCTTGACTCGCTATACCATCCAGAGAGAGTTGAGGTGTGTGTACAAGTCAGGTCTCAGGTACTTGAACACTGAAGGAGGTGAGGGGTGAGGGAGGGGTGGGTGGTGTGGGGGTAGAGAGAAGGAGGTAGTGGAGGGTTGGGGTGGTGTGGAGATAGGGTCAATGGGGTAGGAGAGGGAAGGAAAGAGTGGTGTTGAGGGTGGGGAGGGAAGGAAAGAGTGGTGTTGAGGGTGGGGAGGGAAGGAAAGAGTGGTGTTGAGGGTGGGGAGGGAAGGAAAGAGTGGTGTTGAGGGTGGGGAGGGAAGGAAAGAGTGGTGTTGAGGGTAGGGAGGGAAGGAAAGAGTGGTGTTGAGGGTGGGAAGGGAAAGGAGGGCGTTGGGGTGGAGGGAAAGGGGGAAGGGAGTGATGGGAGGGGGAAGAAGGGGAGAGTTACGGGTAGGTGAATAAGGGAAGGAGTATTGGTGTGGGAAGGAACAGAAGGGGAGGAAGAGGATGAGAGAAGAAGGATATGACTGCTAAAGGAGAAGGGGAAGGGAGGAGTTGAGAGCAGGTGGGAGGAAGGGGGTATGGGGTGAGAGGAAGCAGGAGGGAAGGGAGGGGAGTGGGGTGAGAGAGAGAGGGAGGAGAGGGAAATCATGTACAAGTCACGGAAAAATTCTCTATTTGGTTGAACCTGAAAGAGTCGCTCATCCAGTGTTTCGAAACAACGCCGGGTTCACTCACAATAACAAAGGAATAAATGTCATGGATCACTTGTCTGTGTGTGTGTGTGTGTGTGTGTGGACGAAAGTATACACGGCTGACAGTCTCCAGGAGGTATATTAGTCCAAACATCTGCAGGAGCCAGGGACATGAGCTGACTGTGTGTAAACAAAGGTACTGCGGTGTATAGGATCAAGGGGTGTCTGCCAGTTAGGAAGGAAGGAACGAGAGAGGGCAGGAACGAAAGAAGGAAGTAACAAAGGAAAAAGGGAAGGAAGGAAGTAAGGAAGGAGGGCGTAAGATAGAGTATTCCTGACCCATCTTGGAGTATTCTCGTGCCTTGATAATATTCGGTTTAGCTTCACTCCGTTTTGTTTGAATCTGTGGCCTCAATCGCCTCCACTTCGACGCTTCCTGCCATTATGAACCAATGATTTAATGTCTTGATCTACCCTCGTGTGTGTGTGTGTGTACGTTTCTGTATATGTGTCTTTGTATGTATGTATATGTGTGTGTCCATAAAGGAGTTTAAAATTTTAACACCTCCCCCCCCTCAAAAAAAAAACAATTGCCTCTCTGAAAAACATAAATAAAACAATCACATTAATAGTAGAAAAAATACATAGACTATTATAAAGAAAAACATTGTGAAAATCCCCACACTATAATGACCCCGCTAAAATTACGAGTTAGCGGGAAAAAAAAACGCCCTTATGATATAGTGCCTTAAGGGCGTTTTTTCCACCAACTCGTAATTTTAGCGGGTCATTATAGTGCCATAACGTAAATTAGCGAACAGTAATTAGCCGGGAGAGTGCGTTGAGCAGAAGTGGAGTGTGTTTTTGTGTGTGTGTGTGTGTGTACATAACGTGAGGTTGCCGCTTGTGTGGTAATGGAATATTAAGTGGTAAAAATAATTAAGGTGGTTGTTGTTGTTGTTGTTGTTGTATGTATGTATGTATGTATGTATGTATGTGTGTGTGTGTATGTATGTATGTGTGTGTGTGTATGTATGTATGTATGTATGTATGTATGTATGGATTGTTCTTGAGTATATTATTTATTTCTTCTAACATCTAATAATTATCGTGTTCTCTATATCTCTCATTCCCTATTTTTATCAAATTTTCCACCTATCCCTACCCACTATATCACCCCTCCCCCCCCCCCAAAAAAAAATAGCCAACTAATTATTTTCCCTATTTTTTTTACTCTTATTCTATTCCTCATTTCTTCATTCCCTTATTCCTACCGTTTATCAGTTTATCAGCCATCTCTCTCCTTCACTCCGTCGATCGCGCTGTTAAAGGAATAAATTGGTTTAAGGTTTATTGGCGAGTAGTTCCCACCTGTCAGACCCAACAGGTGGGTAAGTGATGCTCGCCCTTCACTATTTATATACCTCATCACGATTTAACGGCTGCCAGCATCAGATAACATGGCGAATACTGTGAGTGGTGGATGGCGAATATGGTGAGTGTGGGACGTGGTGAGTGGCGAATACCGTGAGTGGGGGACATGGTGAGTGGCGAATACGGTGAGTGGGGGACATGGTGAGTGGCGAATATGGTGAGTGGGGGACATGGTGAGTGGCGAATATGGTGTGTGGGGGACATGGTGAGTGGCGAATACAGTGAGTGGTAGATTAGGTAAGGGGGCGAATATGGTAAATGGCAAAACCAACTAACATTCTCTCTCTCTCTCTCTCTCTCTCTCTCTCTCTCTCTCTCTCTCTCTCTCTCTCTCTCTGTTTTCATAAGCTCGTTCGAGGATACATCGCGTGTTCGACTTAAAGTATTTAATATCTCACTGTCCGGTTATTGGTCATAATTAATGTCTCACTCTCCGGTTATTGATATCTCGTTGTCCGGTTATTGATGTAATTAATGTCTCGTTGTCCGGTTATTGGTGTAATTAATGTCTCGTTGTCCGGTCATTGATGTAATTAATGTCTCGTTGTCCGGTCATTGATGTAATTAATGTCTCGTTGTCCGGTTATTGATGTAATTAATGTCTTACTGTCCGGTTATTTATGGCTCACTGTCCGGATGTTATTGAGTCGTAGGGCCACACTTATTTTTTCGGTCCGTATATAATTAAGGTGTTGTCCTCGGGGCAGGTAACGACAGGTGGGTGATTAGTACAGGTAGACAGGTAGATATACTGACCCCTCTCCCCAACTTTCTACTCCTTCCCTCCCTTATTGCTTCCTCCTTTCTCCCTCCTTCCTTGTTTCTCCTTACCTACTTTCTTCTTTTTTCTTTTCTCCCTATTCCTACCTTTCTCCCTCTCCCCCCCCCCTTCTTCTTTCATCCCTCCTTCCCTACTTCGTCTTCTCTCTTTCTCTCCCTACTTCCTCCTTTCTCCCTCTCTTCTTATTTCCTCATAGGCTTGGAAGGGAAAGGGATGGAAGGAAAGAGAGGGAGAGCAGGGAAAGGGGAAGAAGAAGGGAGAGGAGTGGTAAAGGAAGAGTGAAGAGGATGGAAAAGAGGAGGGGGAAGGAAAAGGAAGAGGGGAGAGGAGGGGAAAGGAAGAAAGTGGGAAAGTGGATAACGAATAGGGGAGAAAAACGGAAAGGGAAGAGGGGAGGAAAACGGAAAGGGAAGAGGGGAGGAAAGCGGGAAGGGGAGAGGAGGGAGGGAAGGGTTTACTATGGCAATTCTGGGTTATTAGGTGAAACTTTTTTACTAATTAATAGAAATCGTGAGAGAAAGTGTGTGTGTGTGTGTGTGTGTGTGTGTGTGTGTGTGTGTGTGTGTGTGTGGAGGGGATAGGAGTTCAAACATCCTTCACCTCTTCCCCTCCCTATCCCCATCATGCCCTTCCCCTTCCACCTATCCCTTCTCCCTCTACCTTAACATCTCCCATTCCTTTCTTTCCTTACCTTTATCTACAGTCCCTCCTTCTCCACCCTCTCCCCCCACTCCCCCCTCACCCTCTCCCTCCCTCTCCAAGTGTTCCCTCCCATGACCACAAACCCCTCTGGTTGCAGGGAGGGGAGGGGAGGGGGGGAGAGTGGGGAGGGGGGGGGGGTTAAGGGGAAGGGGCTAAATGACAGCGGTGACATCTTGACTGATTATTTTTTAAGGTAGTCAGGTGTGTAATTAGGCCCAGGTGAGTGGTACAGGTAAGGGGGGGGGGGGGGCCGAAGGCGGTGATATTACTACAGGCCTATGCTGCTCTCTCTCTCTCTCTCTCTCTCGTGGTTTTAATTTTCATATTGATTAAATGTTAAGACGACCCTCCCCTGTTGAGACGACCCTCCCCTGTTAAGACGATCCTCCCCTGTTAAGACGACCCTCCCCTGTCAAGACGACCCTCCCCTGTTAAGACGACCCTCCCCTGTTAAGACGACCCTCCCCTGTTAAGACGACCCTCCCCTGTTAAGACGACCCTCCCCTGTTCTTCCCCTCCCTCGGTCCTGGTCGTAACCTTTTGTATTGGTAAAGGAAGAATTAATATTATATCTGCTCTGTATACTGTGTGTGTGTGTGTGTGTGTGTGTGTGTGTGTGTATGTATGTATGTATGTATGTATGCATGTTATAGGTTGGTGGTCGTGTTGTTGGAGATGTCATCCGTCACCATCAAAACCATTAGTGTTCTCAGCCCACACATGCTGCCCGCCTTCTCTCACCCCTCACCCCTCAACCCCCCCCCCCCTGCCCTCACTCATCCCTCCCTCACCCCTCATCTCTCCCTCTCCTCCCCCCTCATCCTTTCCTCCATGGCCAGGTGAAAGCACATTATAATTGTTGGTGGGTTTTTTCTGGCCACGATATAATTTACCTGTTAATTTGAAAACAAGGTAAAAATATTGAGTCATGCCTAACACACACACACACACACACACACACACACACACACACACACACACACACACACACACTCACTCACTCACTCTACTACTACTACTACTACTACTACTACTACTACTACTTTGCTGTCACTCGGGATCGAGTATGACGATCATCCAACTATGATACAATGATATGAGTTATTAGGGATGTCACCTAGGTTGGTGAGTTCTGAAATGACTAAAGAGGCCGATACGGGACCGACAGGGTCGATCACAGATGTTGCACATGTGGGGGGCTACATCTAGTGCGGGAGAAGCGGCAGCAGCTTCTTTCCCAGCTTTGGCGCTTGTCTGCCTCGGCTTGCAGTCGGGCTAACTCGAAAGTATTGACACCTTCTCGTGTGGTGCTCCTCCAAGCGTTACGGAGTGGAGTGATCGTCTCCCAGGTAGGGGGTCGATTTGACACTTTTCTGGTTTGTCTAAAGACTATCCTTATACCTTTTCAGTTGCCCGCCAGTTGTTGCTTCGGCAGTCTACTGTCGTCCATGCAGGTAACATGGCCAGTCCAACGTAGCTGTTCATGGATAATGGGAGCCTCGGTGCTCCTACAGTTGGTGTCAGCAAGAATACTGGCATTTGTTCTCGTGTCTTATCAGCAAACTCGGAGGATGGAACGTAGACTACGTTGGTGAAAGATTTCAAGTGCCTTGAGGTGCCTCCTGTATGTGACCCATGTCTCACTGCCATATAGCAGGGTGGGCAGGACCGCTCCCACACACACACACACTGTTTTATATATACACAAAAATAATCATTAATAATCGTATACAAACACGCCAGAACACCATTTAATATATTACCTGTAATTTTAACATGGACGAAATCATCAGACCGAGGTACTAAAACATGCTCTCAGGTGTACATTAATTAACAGGTGACTCATTAAGGTCCTTCACCTGGTTTCTTGTTATTGTTTCTCTTTCTGGGTCTTCGTTAACACAAGCATTACCTCTGAAGGAATGGCTGTTAAGCTTGCTGGGATTACCGGGTGGAAATTGCCGTTAAAATTATGTTCTTCTAGAGAGAGAGAGAGAGAGAGAGAGAGAGAGAGAGAGAGAGTCACCAGCATTGTATGTCTCAGGGGTCAATTGACAGACATACAGTATAGGCCTGACATGTTTGTAACGACATAGGCCTAATATATTGCGTGTTGGGTGTACAAATTTCCCACTACCGCGCCCACATACACGCCCTCGCGCTCTCCCACATGCTCCCACGCTCACTCACACGCTCCTACGCTCTCCCACACCTCCCATTCTTGCCCCCATGCCCACCCACACGCACCCATGCCCTCCCACACGCCCCCACATGCCCTCCCACACGCCCCCATGCCCACCCACACGCCCCCCCCATGCCCACCCACACGCCCCCATGCCCACCCACACGCCCCCATGCCCACCCACACGCCCCCATGCCCACCCACACGACCCCACCTAAACCACATCGTCACCATTACCCATCAGTCTCATTCCCCCACCCCTCCCCTACCACACCTCTGCCCCCCTTACCCTACCACACCCGTCCCTCCCCTCCATTACCACACCCCTCCTCCCATTACCGTCTCCCCTGCCCCTCCACTACCCCCTCCACTACCCCCCCTCCACTACCCCCCACTACCCCCCTCCACTACCCCCCTCCACTACCCCCCCTCCACTACCCCCCTCCACTGCCCCCACTCCCCCCTCCACTACCCCCCTCCACTACCCCCCTCCACTACCCCCCTCCACTACCCCCCCTCCACTACCCTCCCTCACTACCCTCCCTCCACTACCCCTCTCCACTACCCCCCTCCACTACCCCCCTCCACTACCCCCCCTCCACTACCCCCCCCCCCTCCGTGTTCCTCCAGCACTCTGTACCTTAACTTAATTACGATTTAATTACCACTGGACAACACTGGTAATTACTACAGTGGTCAGCCCCTTCCTCCTCCTCCTCCTCCTCCTCCTCCTCCTCCTCTTCCGCCTAGTCCACCTCCTCGTCCAACTCCTTGTTTTCTTCTTCTTCTTCGTCTTCTTCTTCTTCTTCTTCTTCTTCTTCTTCCTTCTAGCCCCTCTCCATCTCTTCTTCCTAGTCTTTTTTCCTCCTCCTCCTCCTCTTATGTTTCCACCATGTTTATTATATCAGTGTTTTTGTTGTTGTTTTTGTTGTTGTTTTTGTTTTGTAACTTCATTTTAATATTTTGTTTTTCCTTTTTTTTTCGTTATATTTATTTTATTTTATTTTATCTTTGTATAACTTTTTTTGTCGTCATAATTTTAATTTATTTAATTTATATTTATCTTATACATTTAAGTAAAGTTTGTTTGTCTGTCTGTCAAAGAGAGAGAGAGAGAGAGAGAGAGAGAGAGAGAGAGAGAGAGAGATAATTGTGATATTTGGGTATACAAACAGACAGACCGACAGACAGACCGACAGACAGACAGACCGACAGACCGACAGACAGACCGACAGACAGACAGACAGACAGACCGACAGACAAACAGACACACATACGCCTGAGGGGACAAGAACCAATTAAGGCTGGAGGAGGAACGAGTCAATTACCTTTCTCCACAATCTGTGTCATTAGAGCCCAGTAAACGAGGTGTGGGTCGTTTAGCATTCCTACCCATAACTACCGTGTGCTGTTCCTCCCTGATTGTCGACGCTAATTACCTGCTTTTGTTTACCAGGTTCCTCGGTATATTTTGTTTACCTGTCGACACCTGGTATTAGAATTGTCTTCATCTATGTCAATAATAATATGAGAAGAAAGGGTGTGAGGGGAAAGGGGGGTATCAGTGAGTCTTAAGGGGGAAGGGGGATTATAGTGAGTCTTTAAGGGGGAAAGGGGAGGAGATTATGAGTCTTTAAGGGGGAAGGCGGGATTATAGTGAGTCTTAAGGGGGAAGGGGGGATTATAGTGAGTCTTTAAGGGGGAAGGGGGGTATCTGAGTCTTAAGGGGGAAGGGGGGATTATAGTGAGTCTTTAAGGGGGAAGGGGGAGGAGATTATGATGAGTCTTTAAGGGGGAAGGGGGGATTATAGTGAGTCTTAAGGGGGAAGGGGGAAGAGATTACAGTGAGTTTAAGGTATGAAAGGGGGGGGGGGGAGGGACTAAGGTGACTCTTGGGGTCTTAAAAGCGGGGATGGGGAAGGAGTTACAGTGAGTCTTAAGGGGGAAGGGGGTTATAGTGAGTCATAAGGGGGAAGGGGTAGTTACAGTGAGTCTTAAGAGGGAACAGGTTATAGTGATTGTATCAGAAATTATGTGTTATGTGGATGGTTGGTTTAGTGTCAGTTTTGATGCCGCTTTTTACAACCCGGTTATAGGATCATTCTCTTGCCTGTCTGTCTGTCTGTCTGTGTCTGTCTGCCTGTCTGTCTGTCTGCCTGTCTGTCTGTCTGTCTGCCTGTCTGCCTGTCTGTCTGTTTGTCTGTATATATATTTTTTGTGTTTGGTTCATAATTCTTATTTAAAAAGAAGAATTCATTTTATATTTTTTTATTACTTCTGAAATACGTATCATTCCCAGACACGTTTTCGATTTTCCGATTTTCCGATTTCCGATTTATTCGATGGACTTCCAAGGTCAAAGCCAAAGGTCAGGAGTTCAAACCCTTATCTCTGGAATGGTATTATTCTTGTGTCGTAAATAGCTTGTTGTGGTGTGTGGTGTGTGTGTGTGTGTGTGTGTGTGTGTGTGTGTGTGTGTGTGTGTTGGTCAGAGGTGAAGGTTGTGTTCGCCAGGTGTGTTTGATACTCTCTCTCTCTCTCTCTCTCTCTCTCTCTCTCTCTCTCTCTCTCTCTCTCTCTCTCTCTCTCTCTCTCTCTCTCTCTCTCTCTCTCTGTGTGTGTGTGTCGTTGTCAACTTGTATACATTTCCAAACAGAATAAAACGCTCAGTGCTTCCTTCCACACACACACACACACACACACAGTCAGCGGGTGTTTGGGGCATAATGTGACAGCTGATGGACAAGCTGCAATTGCAATGAGACCACGAGCCTTTTCTTGGGTATATTACCTCATGTTATATACAGCATTATTTTTTACCACTGCTATATTATCGATGTAGTAAGTTATATCTTTCTCTCTCTCTTTCTCTCTTTTTCTCTCTTTCTCACCCTCTCTATCCCTTTCTTCCTTTCTCTTGCTCCAGTCTATAATCTCTCTCTCTCTCTCTCTCTCTCTCTCTCTCTCTCTCTCTCTCTCTCTCTCTCTCTCTCTTCACTCCCCTCCCCTCCCCCCCTCCTCTTCATTTTCTCTCCCTTCTTTAATCCTCTTCCATCCCTACTACTTATGTCATCATCAATCCTATCCCTTCTTCCCTTTCCCCTCCTCCTCCACCCTTTTTGACTTCCTCTCTTCCTACTCTTCCATCACTGTCACCCATTCCTCTCTCTCTCTCTCTCTCTCTCTCTCTCTCTCTCTCTCTCTCTCTCTCTCTCTACCACTGCTTTACTCTTCCTCTTCTCCCATCCCCTCATTTTCTTATCTTCCACCCCCCTTCTTTCCTCTTCCTCCTCCTCCTCCTTTCCTCCTCCTCTTCTCCCAACGTCTCATTCCCATTCTTTCCTCCCTCCCTCCCTTTCCCCCTTCTCCCCTCATCTACCCACCCCCACCACCTCCTACCTCCTCCCCTCACCTACCCCTCCTCCCCCCCCCCCCACCATCTACTTTTCACCCCTCTCCCTTTTTTCTGCCCCTCTCCACTTTCCCGCCAAACAACGAAAAGCTTTTTGAAGTTTTTGAAATAACCGAATTTACCGTCAATTTTTTTTAAGCCCTCCCTCAGTTAAACCGAGGTTACTCAAGGCAGAGATTAAACCTTCTTTATTGGTGTTTTTATTTGGTTTAATGTCGTTTTATTATTTTTTTCTCGTTTTCTTTGTTTTTTATTTGTTTTTGGTTTGGTTTGTTTTGTTTTTGTGGTTGGTTATGTCGTTTTCTTTATATTTGGTTTATTTTTTTGTAGTTTGGTTTATTGGTTTAGAAAATAAAGTGTTTTTTTTTTCCTTATGGTGAAATTACATTCATATGACTTATTGTTAAAAACGCTATCATATTTTTTTTCCTTTTTTTTCCTTTTGTAATTTGAACGGCAATCGTATATAATGTTTTATTTCTTTACTTTTTTTATTTTTTTTTTATTTCGGGACTGAAGCTTTTTTTTTTCTTATATTCAAATTTCTGTGGTCTAGGTATAGTGAAACCTCCACATAACGGACTTTTTTCTATATAATCCGTTAGATGGAGGTTTCACATCTAACGATCCCTCGACATAACGGACTTCCATCTCCATATAATCCGTTAGTATCAAGGTGATCGTAATACCTGATTCATTTAAGTTCACTGCCCGGTAGCCGAGATGTAAGAAATAGCGAGGTTCCAGTATCCCAGAGTGCAAAATAACGAGGTTCTAGTATCCCAGAGTACAAAATAACGAGGTTCCAGTATCCCAGAGTGCAAAATAACGAGGTTCCAGTATCCCAGAGTGCAAAATAACGAGGTTCCAGTATCCCAGAGTGCAAAATAGCGAGGTCAAAGGTCAAGAGTCTGAGTGCAATGTCAACACAAATTTGTATACCAAGGGAGAAGTCTCACTCGGTCAGTCAGGTAAGGCACTCATAGAGCTAACTGACGCAGAATATGAGTACCCAGAGTTCACGAGTTATTTGAGTGGCGATTAATGGAGTGGTCAAAGGTTAGGTTAGGTTAGGTTAGGTTGGGTTAGGTTAGGTTAGGTTAGGTTAGGTTAGGTTAGGTTGGGTTAGGTTAGGTTAGGTTGGGTTAGGTTAGGTTAGGTTAGGCGAAAAGCTTTTGGCGAAACGACATCAAAAGTGGATCCTCTGCTGGGCCTATGTGCAGATAAGAGGGGGGGGGAGAGAAGGGGGGGAGAAGGATGGGGAGGGGGGAGAGAAGGATGGGGAGGGGGAGAAGGATGGGGAGGGGGGAGAGAAGGGGGGAGAAGGACGGAGAGGGGGAGAAGGATGGGGAGGGGGGAAGAGAAGGATGGGGAGGGGGGAGAAGGATGGGGAGGGGGGAGAGAAGGATGGGGAGGGGGGAGAAGGATGGGAAGGGGGGGAGAGAAGGACGGGAAAGGGGAATACAAGGCATCGTAGTGAGGGAAGGAGGAAGAAGAGTGTGAGGAGAATGAGAGAGAAGAAGAAGAGGAGAAGAAGAAGAAGAGGGAAGAAACTAGAGGAAGAGAAGAGGAAACATGTGGAGAAAGAGGAAGAGGTAAACAGAAGAAAGAAGACAAACAAAATGAAGAGGAAGTAGAAAAGAAGAGAGAGAGAGAGAGAGAGAGAGAGAGAGAGAGAGAGAGAGAGAGAGAGAGAGAGAGATCATGTTGTCAGAATAAAAAGTTTGAATGCAATCGTTGTGGCGGTCTGCGGGGGACAGCAGTAAGAGTCAGGTTGTGATAAATGAGGGGAGGGGAGAGGGGGAGAAAGAGTAGGGGAGGGGGAGGGGTGAGGGAGAGAGAGGAAGAGGGAGGAGGAGCTGGGGGGGGGGAGGGAAGAAGAGGTTTAGGGAGGTGATGGTAAGTTGTTTTACGTGTATTTTTCCCTCCACCATCAGTGCTTTCTCTCTCTCTCCCTCCCTTCCTTCCTCCCTCATTCTCTCTCCCTCATCTCCCTCACCAGTAACCACCCTCTCAGCTGACTCCCTCGCCACCATGACCGTCAATGGCGTCCAAACATTACCGTGACTCTACCGCAAATAGATAAAATTCTCGTATCTTCACTTAGGATTTAACGAAGATATTTACTGAACGAAACTTAGAGAATAAAACATCCTTAAGAGTCTCTACTGGATCCTAAAAACCCCTCTTACCCCCCATTCCCCAGGCTAATTACCCCCCTCCACCCCCCCAGTAAAGAGGCTTCCCCCACTCACACCCCCCAGTAAAGAGGCTTCCCCCCTCACACCCCCCAGTAAAGAGGCTTCCCCCCTCACACCCCCCAGTAAAGAGGCTTCCCCCCTCACACCCCCCAGTAAAGAGGCTTCCCCCCTCACACCCCCCAGTAAAGAGGCTTCCCCCCCTCACACCCCCCAGTAAAGAGGCTTCCCCCCTCACACCCCCCAGTAAAGAGGCTTCCCCCCTCACACCCCCCAGTAAAGAGGCTTCCCCCCCTCACACCCCCCAATAAAGAGGCTTCCCCACCCTCACACCCCCCAGTAAAGAGGCTTCCCCCCCTCACACCCCCCAATAAAGAGGCTTCCCCCCTCACCCCCCAGTAAAGAGGATTCCCCCCCTCACACCCCCCAGTAAAGAGGCTTCCCCCCCCCTCACACACCCCCCAGTAAAGAGGCTTCCCCCCTCACACCCCCAGTAAAGAGGCTTCCCCCCTCACACCTCCAGTAAAGAGGCTTCCCCCCCCCCTCACACCCCCCAGTAAAGAGGCTTCCCCCCTCCCCCCCCCCTACACTTCCACTTATCCCGGGGAATTTTTCCAGAATTTCGTTGGCATTAGACGGTATTTATTGGCCTTATGACCACCGAGGTGTTTGACTAAAGGCTATGAGACCCGGAATTAGCATGGTCAAGTTACCTCAGCCTGTTTGTACGTGTTGGAGAGAGGTAAAGAGTGGGTGTTCATTTAGGCCTTGTTATACCCCTCTCTACCACGTGGTGTTGGGTGTACTGTACAGATCACTTGAGGGCGTGTGTGACTGAGGGGGGGGGGAGGGGGGTAGGGGTGGGGGTGACGGGGAGGGGGTGGGGGTGAGGGGAGGGGGTGACGGGGAGGGAGTGGGGGTGAGTTGAGGGGTAGGGGTGTGACTCGAGGTGTGAAGGGTGTGACTCGAGGTGTGGAGGGTGTGACTCGAGGTGTGGAGGGTGTGACTCGAGGTGTGAAGGGTGTGACTCGAGGTGTGGAGGGTGTGACTCGAGGTGTGGAAGGTGTGACTCGAGGTGTGGAGGGTGTGACTCGAGGTGTGGAGGGTGTGACTCGAGGTGTGAAGGGTGTGACTCGAGGTGTGGAAGGTGTGACTCGATGAAGGATGACTGGGCAAGAACTGATAAAGGAGGAAGAGTTAAGACATGGGAATCATCGTGGTCGTTATATGTCTCTTAATTACCTCCTTCTACGGTCGTCCATTACCTGTTAACGACCCCAGGCGGATCACACCCACGTAATCACCTCGTTAATAGTTCACACTGAATATTTATCTCCAAAAACTTGTCTCTCTCTCTCTCTCTCTCTCTCTCTCTCTCTCTCTCTCTCTCTCTCTCTCTCTCTCTCTCTCTCTCTCTCTCTCTCTCTCTCTCTCTCTCCTCCTTGAGACCGAGGAAGGGTCTTCACTCATCAGGTCGAGTCAGAGGCACACGTCGTTAACTTCTTCGTCAAACATCTCATCAGGTACAGTTCCTTCTGCTGCCGGCGTCTTGTCTCTTCCTCCACACACACACACACACACACACACACACACACACACACACACACACACACACACACACACACCTTGGTTCATGTCATTAAGTTGTAAACCAAATGTATTACAAACTTAAACCTCAATTAGGTTAAGTTAGGTTAGGTTAGGTTAAGTTAGGTTAGTGTGGTTAATCTTCAGGTTAAATATGCTGGGGGATCCTAATCTTCAGGTGGTTAAACACAGACGCAAGACACCTGCAGGGAACTTAAGGTTCGTTCCATGTCAAAGCTCAAAGGTAATTACTTCTGAAAGAGAGGTGGTGAGTGTGTGGTGGAGGTGGAGAGTGTGTGAGGGGGTGAGTGTATGGTGGAGGTGGTGAGTGTGTGGTGGAGGTGGAGAGTGTGTGAGTGTGTGGTGGAGGTGGAGTGTGTGTGGTGGAGGTGGAGAGTGTGTGAGGGGGTGAGTGTGTGGTGGAGGTGGTGAGTGTGTGGTGGAGGTGGAGAGTGTGAGTGTGTGGTGGAGGTGGTGAGTGTGTGGTGGAGGTGGAGAGTGTGTGGGTGGAGGTGGTGAGTGTGTGGTGGAGGTGGAGAGTGTGTGAGTGTGTGGTGGAGGTGGTGAGTGTGTGGTGGAGAGTGTGTGAGTGTGTGGTGGAGGTGGTGAGTGGGTGGTGGAGGTGGTGAGTGTGGTGGAGAGTGTGTGAGGGGGTGAGTGTGTGGTGGAGGTGGAGAGAGTGTGAGGGGGTGAGTGTGTGAGGTGGTGAGTGTGTGGTGGAGGTGGTGAGTGTGTGTGGTGGAGGTGGTGAGTGTGTGTGGTGGGGGTGGTGAGTGCGTGTGGTGGAGGTGGTGAGTGTGTGAAGGGGTGTGTGTGGTGGAGATGGTGAGTGTGTGTGGTGGTGAGTGTGTGGTGGAGATGGTGAGTGTGTGGTGGAGGTGGTGAGTGTGTGTGGTGGGGGTGGTGAGTGTGTGTGGTGGAGGTGTGTGTGTTGGGAGAAGGTATGTATGCGTGGGGAAAGGTGTGTGGATAGGAGGGAAGGTGTGTTGGTGAGGTGTGTTGGGGGGAGGTGTGTTGGGGGGGGGGGGGCTCCAGTTTCTCTCTTATATAATAACTCAAATTAACTTAATTACCATTAGAGTAAATTAATTATACATATATCAGTAATTATTACAGTTAATCTTAATGAGACAACGCCTCTGATGATGACTGCACATTTAATTACCCAGACAGGTGTAAATTAATTAATATAATTATCATCGTCACCTGTTATACCCACCCAGTACAGGTCAAGGTGTATTGTATAATATAATTTTGGCGGGGACTGGGTTAAATAAGTCAGTGTTTATCTTTCATGACTGTCTGAACTGATTTGACTGACTGACTGACTGACTGTGCCGGCTTTTATGACCAGCTCCCTCACTAACGCAGCTTGAAACTGTTATTCGAGTGTTTTATTATATCGTTTATTTATTTATTTATTTATTTATTTAATATATAATATCACGTTCTGATTTTTTTTAATTAGTTTTTGTTCCGTCTTGTCAGGTAATGTTTACGTAATCAAAATTTTTTCCCCTCAGTCCCCCCCCCCCCCACTCACCCTCCCAAGGTAATGTTTACGTAATCACAATTTTTCCCCCTCAGTTCCCCCCCTCCTCCCAAGGTAATGTTTAGGGAACCTGTTTGGTCATCATTCTTGCCTCACGTTTACAAGCCAATTTTTTTCACCCCTTTAGGTTTTTGCTGTTAATAATCTCTGGGGGAAAATTTGTCCTCTTGTGATGTTTACGCTGGAGGGGATGTTTACACTCGATGTTTCCTCAGGTGTTTGTTGACTGTAGATAGGTAACACACACAGACAGGATAGGTAACACACACAGACAGGACAGGTAACGCACACAGACAGTACAGGTAATACATAGGACAGGTAACACACACACACAGACAGTACAGGTAATACACAGGACAGGTAACACACACACAGACAGTACAGGTAACACACACAGACAGTACAGGTAACACACACAGACAGTACAGGTAACACACAGGACAGGTAACACACATGTTCTGTATGCATTGCCTTCTGTCTATATCTGTTTAAGTAACAATTAATTTGGCTTATACCTGTTTTTTTCTTTGTTACTTTCAGGTAAGGTTTACGGAGCCCGCCCAGCCAAGTGTTACGCAGAGAGTGAGTACACGAGAATGCTAATGTGACGTGCGTTTCTTTCTCACTTTCTTTCTTTCTTTCTTACTTTCTTAGGGGGGATTAAGTCACGTTCAATGATGATGGTTTTACTCTTCCTTCCTTCCTTCCTTCCCACACACAACCCTTTTCCACACACTCCCATCCAACAAACTCCCCTCATTATCCTCACCTCTCCTTCCCTTCCCTCCCCCCTCTCTCCCCCTCTCTCCCCTTCTCTCCTCCCCCCTCCTCTCCTTCCCACCCCCATCTATAATAGTAACTCACCCAGAACCACATCGTGTGAGGAAGAATGCACATCATTGCCATTCTCTCGGCTCATTATCCACTGGTAAACACGACGGGTGGAGGGAAAGAGGAGGGGGGGGGTGGGGTTCTGTATGTAAACAAAGAACAGCGCCAACACAATAGAGCGGCAAAGTAATGAACTAAGCACTTCTTCATATCGGTACTTACACAAGCGAGTTTCATTTACTGGCTCGCCCTTGAGAAGTATCCATTATGTAGAGAGGGCATAGGAGAATAATGGAGAAGGTTGGTGAGAACTCTTGATGTGTATGTATGTATATATGTATGTATGTATATATGTAATAAATAAACAAAATCACAAAAACTAATCCCATATGTATATTTTGTTTTTATTCGATACACCCTAAAGAACACTGCCGATATTACCAAATGCTTGAAATAATGAAAACAATATTGACCAAACTTGAAAGAAATCTATTTGGCTGTAAAGTGGTGAAGCCATTGAGAGGGTGACTGTTTAAACTGACGTACTTGTGTTAGTGAGTGAAAGAAAATGAAACTTGGGGTCATTGATTGATTGAAAGAATTGATGATAGAGAATGGATGTGTGTAATTGATGATGGGGTGGGAGGGGGTTGATGGGAGGTGGAAGAAGTGGAGGGGGGTGATGGGGCGGGGGGAGGGGGTGATGGGGAGTGTGGAAGAGTGGGAGGGGGTGATGGGGAGGTGGAAGAGGGGGATGATGGGGAGTGTGGAAGAAGAGGTTGATGAAGAGGTGGAAGTAGAGAGGATAACAGGAGATAGCATGAGAATTATACTGGGGTATGTGTGTGTGTGTGTGTGTGTGTGTGTGTGTGTGTGTGTGTGTGTGTGTGTGAGTGTGGTGTGTGTGTGTGTGTGTGTGTGAGTGTGTGTGTGTGTGTGTGTGTGTGTGTGAGTGAGTGTGTGTGTGTGTGTGTGTGTGTGTGTGTGTGTGTGTGTGTGTTCATATATTTTCTAGTATTTTGAAGGTAATAAATATCTTGTGGGGATTTTTACCTGCCTGGGGAGGGGAGAGGGGGGGGGAATATGTTATATGCAGTGATAGCAGAGAATAAAATAGTCTTGTTATCATAAACCCAACAAAAGGTAGTATTCAAATTTTCTGCCTCGCTGGAAAGAGAAATGAAAAACTGTCTCTCCCTCCTTCCTCCCTCCCTCACCTACCTACCTACCCACCCACCCACCCACCTCCTCTCCTCTCCCCTCCTCTCCCCTCCTCTCCCCTCCCCTCCCCTTCCTTTCTCTCCTCTCCTCTCCCCTCCCCTCCCCTCCCCTCCCCTCCTCTCCTCTCCCCTCCCCTCCCCCTCTCCTCCTCTCCTCTCTCCTCCTCTCCCCTCCCCTCCCCTCCCCTCCCCTCTCCTCCCCTCCCCTCAACTTCCACCCCCCACCACCCTCTTCACTACCCCCTCCTCCTCCCCCCCTACACTTCTTCTCTGGATCTTCCCCCTCCCCCTCTTTCTTCATCCTCTTCCTCCTCCTCTTCCTTCATCCCTTCACTCATTCCCGTATTTCTGCCCGTAATCCCACCTAATTCCTACTTAATCTCTCTTTTCTGCCTCTCTCCCCTTCTCTCTTTCTTCCCTCCTCTTCCTCTCTCTCTTTCTCTCACTCTTATGTTTCCATGTTTTTATTCGTTTTTTTTCTCTTTTATTGTTATTTCTCTTCCCTATCTCCTCTTCTCATCTTCGTATATTCCTCTCTCTCTCTCTCTCTCTCTCTCTCTCTCTCTCTCTCTCTCTCTCTCTCTCTCTCTCTCTCTCTCTCTCTTATTGGCTTCATTCAGGCTTCTATTTATCACATGAGATGAAGCCTCTGACCTTTTAAAGCCTTTTTAAAGACTTTTGTTTTGATTTACCCTTATTTTAGGACATGAAGCCGTTTTTAGAGTATCAGGCTTCAGTTCCACCTAATAGATTTCTTGAAGCCTCGCATATAATTTAGACTTGGATTCTTATTCTCTCGTATAAGTGAAGCCTTCCTGGTAACTCTTTAAATTTACTCTTTTTTTTTTTAATTCAGACTTAGCTTCATTATCCCACATTGGCTTCAGTCATATATATTAAATCCCTTGTAAAATTTGACTTCCATTTTCGCTTTGAATTCCTCATTTTTTTGGGGGTCGGTATTTCTTCACTAACCTTTGAAGAAGAAGCCTTATGTGGAAACCTCCTTTAGAGTCTTCCCGTTCAGAAAAAAGAAGAATATTAAAAGTTATTAGGAGAGAGGAAAGGGATTATCTGGCCTTATTAATTCCGTATTATGTCGTGGGGAGGTAATGTAATTATCTCCGGGTTGCATAGCAGCTTCCTGACTGAGGTGAACCCAGGTGAAGCCGAGATGGATATTAGCAGCGTCTGGAACTGTGGTGGTATTGTGGTGGTGTTGATGGTGTGGTGATGGTATGGTGGCGGTGTGGTTATTGATGGTGATGGGGTGATGGTATGAGTTCTGGTAAGGGGACGGGTGAGGGGTGAGGTGGCAGGGGGGGGGGAAGTACCATGTCTTCACCCCTCACAGTAAGTACCCCAGCCCTCACCACAACCCCTATGAATGGTAGGAGAGAGGAGGAGAGGAGAGGAGAGGAGTCACATAACGGCACCTCTTACCCTATACGTCACCTGTTTAGTAATCAATACAGGTGTGAAAGTGGCCGTAAATGGTGGGTAGTTCTAGAGGTGAGAATCCCCCCCCCCCCCCCACCTCTACCTCTACCTAGACCAGGGGTTCTCAACCGGGGGGGAATTTCCCCCCCCTCAGGTTTTCAGGGGGGGGGGGGGAAACTGATACTAATATGGAAAAAATAAAGGATTTTCAGTATTATATGCATATTATTTGGAATGCACTTTTTGAGGCAGACAATCTTGGAAAGGAGGGGGGAATGACATTCTGACATATGGTGAAAGGGGTGCCTGGGGCAAACAAGGTTGAGAACCACTGGTCTAGACACTCACTCATACCTAGACACCTCACCTCGATACCTCACCCCGCCCCCCTCTTCTGCCTAGTCTGTCGTAGCCAAGGACATGATGTATTTAGTGAAAGATTACCGTAACGTTGTAGATTTAATTGATACACACACACACACACACACACACTCACACACACACACACACACACACACACACACACACACACACACACACACACACACACACACACACACACACACACACTACCACTACTAACTACTTTGCTGTCACTCTGAATCGAGTATGACGATCATCCAACTATGATACAATGATATGAGTTATTAGGGATGTCACCTAGGTTGGTGAGTTTTGAGGTGACTAAAGAGGCCGATACGGAACCCGAAGAGTTGTTCACAGATGTTGCACATGTGGGGGGCTACATCTAGTGCGGGAGGGGCTGCAGCAGCTTCTTTCCGGCGTTGGCGCTTGTCTGACTCGGTTTGCCATCGGGCTAACTCGAAAGTTTTGACACCTTCTCGTGTGGTGCTCCTCCAAGCGTTACGATGTGGAGTAATCGTCTCCCAGGTGAAGGGGGTCGATTTGGCACTTTTTCAGGTTTGTCTTAAGACTATTTTAACTGCCTAATGGTTCGACAATAAAATGACGTCACATCTTAAGGGTGAGAGAAACCCACAACGTTGACGCACTAAATATTTATTGGTTGATATGGTCAAAACCTGTAAAGGAAGAGACACTCGCTTTCTGTTTACATTCCATTACATATATACATTATACGTCAGTGAGTGAATACATTATTTTGTATGTATTATTATTCAAGTGCTTTACAACATTTCACCAAACAATCACTGAATCACTGTTCTTTCTCTCATGTGTGCCGGCTTATAGCTTCACTTAACTCGTAGTGTCGCTCCAAGTAATTCCTGGTTATAGCTAGTGGGTTTAGTGTACACTCAAAGGGGGGGTGGACGGGTACTGCCAGTGCCTGCTAGAAGTATTTGACCAACACCCTCACACACCTGGCGGGGTTATAGGTCGGAGCATCAGTTGAGGTCCTGTCTAGGGCCGAGACGACGGCGCCATCGTCTCCTCGCTCAGTACACAAAAGCATTTTCTCATTAGTCTTATCACTCGCCCATAGTTGCAATAACACTGCCAACGAGGGCGGTGATAACAACTATCCTTATACCTTTTCAGTTGCCCGCCGGCGTTACGTTTACTATTCGTTAGGTGACTGTAAAGTAGCTGCTTTGGTAGTCTACTGTCGTCCATGCGTGTAACATGGCCAGTCCAGCGTAGTTGTTCATGGATAATGGTAGCCTCGATGCTCCTACAGTTGGTGTCAGCAAGGATGCTAGCATTTGTTCTCTTGTCTTCCCAGCGAACTCGGAGGATGGAACGTAGACTACGTTGGTAAAAGATTTCAAGTGCCTTGAGGTGCCTCCTGTATGTGACACATCTCTCGCTGCCATATAGCAGGGTGGGGAGGGCCACTGCTCGAAGTACGTGCAGCTTTGTAGATAATTTTAGCTCCCTACAGCTGAAGACACGGTTTCGGTGGTGGACAGGTGGGAGCCGAGATACCGAAAGAGGTCAACATTAGAGAGGGTAGTACCATTAAGCTGGATGGATGGTGGAGGTGTGTCTGAACCAGGGGCAGGTTGAAAGAGAATCTGAGTCTTACGTACATTCACCTCAAGGCCGAAGTGTGCATACGCGTCTGCATAGGTGTTCAAGATCTCCTGTAGGCCGCATTTAGTGTGAGCAACAAGAGTGAGGCCGTCTGCATACTGAAGTTCAGTAATGGAAGTTGCGACACCTTTGTTCTTGCCTGGAGTAGTCTTTTGTTGAAAAGACCCCCCTTCATCCAGTACTCGATGTCCACCCCGCAGGCTAAATTGGCACTGGCACGAGTAAGGAAGGCAGCCAAGAAAATGAAAAAGAG
>CAUDMG010000892.1:195000-267500 GCA_958450375.1 Homarus gammarus | reverse complement strand
ATTACCTGTTTCAAAAGGTAGGTCGTAGTGGCTTCTCTTGTGTGTTGGTTAGGTTAGGTTTGTTGTATATAAATGTTATAGTAGACTCGATATATTGTTTGTGTTAATAACGTTATTATTATTATTATTTTTATTCTCATTATTATTATTGTTGTTGTTGTTGTTGTTGTTGTTGTTGTCCTGTTATTATCATAGTATTTCATCTCAGTATAAACGATCAACTATATTCCTCATGGTTGTCTCATACTAAGTGGAAGAGTTAGTGTTAGTGTGTTCTGAGCGCCGTCTTTGAATACCGCAGATAAGGGCCTTGTCTGAGTTCATCTTTCTGAGTGCGACAGACTGAACCCAGTCTGTACTCCTCCAAAAATATCTCCGTGGAAAAAGATTATTATATTTTTCCGTCGTGTTGTTATTACCAGACACAGAAGTTTAAAGTCTTAACGTAGAACATATTTTAATGGTGGTTTTTTATTTATTTTTTATTTTAGTAGTTTATTCAGGGTTAGGTTAGGTGGGAATTTATGGAGAAGAATGTTTTGTTGAGTTACACACATACAGTATATGCACATAGCAGAAACACACACACACACACACACACACACACACACACACACACACACACACACACACTACGTCCTTGACCACCGTAGGGTCAAGACCTGTTCAGGCACTGCTGAACAGCGGACCCCCTTGGCTATCTTCGGCCCCATTCCCCAAGTCCCTCTCCCCGACCCATCCTCACCATCGGGATATCAACATAATCAAAAGTGACAATTTTGTTTCGGAAAGAAGTGGGATCAGTGATGAACAGTGTTTAAGCCAGTGAATTCAGCACTTGACAGTACTAGTGAGAGCCGTGACCCACCAGTGATTTAAGCACCCCTGGGAACTGACCACCATCTTCTGACCAGGCGGTCGGCTTTACACTTGCTACGAGATAGCACAACACCACCCAGCAGAGAGTGAGGTACTGTGACACCACCTCACACCACACGGTGTCTCCATGACCACGTGAGGTCCTTCATATCAACACCCAAGGACGAATTACTACACCACGTAAACACCACACCACCTGGTGTCTCAATGACCAGTCCAGGCCCGGGCCATCAACTATAATAATTTGTATGTTCAATCATTGTTCCTTCTTTCAGTAATGAAAGCTTTTGTTAAACGACCCACCCACCCCATGTCTTTGTATGTAAAAAGTCATTTTTGTCCAATGTATATTTTCAGCCTTCGGGCTGCAGAACTTTTTCAATAAACCGTTAATTATTATTATTATTATTATTATTATTATTATTATTATTATTATTATTATTATTATTATTTCCACAGGTGTCTCCCATGTAAATAAGACCAACCACTAACAGTCTTATGTCATTTCCTTGTTCTATTTTTGTGTTTTAGTTAAAGCGTTTGTGTCATTTACCGTCATCATCATCATCACTACCACCACCTACCACCACCCCCACCTACCACCACCCACACCTACCACCACCACACCACCACCACCTACCACCACCACCACCTACCACCACCCCACCTACCACCACCACCACCACCACCACCCACCCCACCACCACCACCACCCCCACCTACCACCACCCACCACCACCTACCACCACCTACCACCACCACCTACCACCTACCACCACCACCACCACCACCACCTACCACCCCCACCTACCACCTCCACCACCACCACCACCTACCACCCCCACCTACCACCACCACCAGCAGCACCATGACACACGAGAACTAAAGGGATATTAAAACAGACAGGCATCAAGGGGAGGGCGACTGATGTGTAGACCTCCCAACCCCCGGAGGTGGTGGATGGGTAAACAATGGCCGAGTTAAAAATATTTATCAAACTACAACTATAAAATATATGGGTTGAGAGAGTGATTATATTACAGCGAGTATTTAAGGCAGGGTTATATGAGGATTTGGTAATATTATATATGAAAAATAAGGGTATATTTAACCCTTTGATGACAATGTTTTAACCCTTTGAATATGGTGGTTTAACCCTTTGAGGACAATGTTTTAGCCCTTTGTTAATGATGGCTTAACCCTTTGAGGACAATGTTTTAGCCCTTTGTTAATGATGGCTTAACCCTTTGAGGACAATGTTTTAGCCCTTTGTTAATGATGGCTTAACCCTTTGATAATGGTGATGAAAGTGGTGATAAAGATGGTAATAATTGTGAAACCGAGAAAGGGCAGAGACAGAGAAATATTCGATAAAGAGAAGAGAGAGAGAGAGAGAGAGAGAGAGAGAGAGAGAGAGAGAGAGAGAGAGAGAGAGAGAACGAGGGATTCCCACCCAGCCCTCTCTCCTACCCTCCCAACCCTCTCCCCACCCAGCCCTCTCTCCTACCCTCCCAACCCTCTCCCCACCCAGTCCTCTCTCCTACCCTCCCAACCCTCTCCGCACCCAGTCCTCTCTCCTACCCTCCCAACCCTCTCCCCACCCAGTCCTCTCTCCTACCCTCCCAACCCTCTCCCCACCCAGTCCTCTCTCCTCCCCACCCCACCCCACCCTTACTACTACCCGCCCTCATAAAGTAGAGATAATCAGAATATGTCATCAGGGTGTGTAGGTAATCAGACCACCTGATGGACGAACTCTGATGCCCACCACCCAAGGGGGGGGGGGGGCGTGGATGGTAGGGAGGGGAGGTGGTGGGAGGCTGGTGTGATGGGGAGATGGGAAGGAGATGATATGATGAGAAGGGGAGAGGTGGGGAGGTGAGGATGGTATGGGGAGAGGGTGTTGTAGTGGGGAGGTGAGGATGGTATGGGGAGAGGGTGTTGTAGTGGGGAGGTGAGGATGGTATGGGGAGAGGGTGTTGTAGTGGGGAGGTTGAGGATGGTATGGGGAGAGGGTGTTGTAGTAGGGAGGTGAGGATGGTATGGGGAGAGGGTGTTGTAGTGGGGAGGTGAAGATGGTATGGGGAGAGGGTGTTGTAGTGGAGAGGTGAGGATGGTATGGGGAGAGGGTGTTGTAGTGGGGAGGTGAGGATGGTATGGGGAGAGGGTGTTGTAGTGGGGAGGTTGAGGATGGTATGGGGAGAGGGTGTTGTAGTAGGGAGGTGAGGATGGTATGGGGAGAGGGTGTTGTAGTGGGGAGGTGAAGATGGTATGGGGAGAGGGTGTTGTAGTGGGGAGGTGAGGATGGTATGGGGAGAGAGTGTTGTAGTGGGGAGGTGAGGATGGTATGGGGAGAGGGTGTTGTAGTGGGGAGGTGAGGATGGTATGGGGAGAGGGTGTTGTAGTGGGGAGGTGAGGATGGTATGGGGAGAGGGTGTTGTAGTGGAGAGGTGAGGATGGTATGGGGAGAGGGTGTTGTAGTGGAGAGGTTGAGGATGTTATGGGGAGAGGGTGTTGTAGTGGGGAGGTTGAGGATGGTATGGGGAGAGGGTGTTGTAGTGGGGAGGTGAGGATGGTATGGGGAGAGGGTGTTGTAGTGGGGAGGTGAGGATGGTATGGGGAGAGGGTGTTGTAGTGGAGAGGTTGAGGATGGTATGGGGAGAGGGTGTTGTAGTGGGGAGGTGAGGATGGTTATGGGGAGAGAGTGTTGTAGTGGGGAGGTGAGGATGGTATGGGGAGAGAGTGTTGTAGTGGGGAGGTGAGGATGGTTATGGGGAGAGAGTGTTGTAGTGGGGAGGTGAGGGTGGTATGGGGAGAGAGTGTTGTAGTGGGGAGGTGAGGATGGTATGGGGAGAGGGTGTTGTAGTGGGGAGGTGAGGATGGGGTGAAACAATGTATAGAACCCAATTAGTTTTATACAGACACCAATTTATTATATTTTTATCACACGTTAATATCGTCTCTGTCTGTCTGTCTGTCTGTGTTCCAGCCATAGCTCCAGAACGAAAGCAGTTAGAGACCTCAAACTTTACACACACACACATTACATTGGTTAGGTTAGGTCAGGTCAGGTCAGGTAAGTTTAGGTTAGGTCAGGTCAAGTCAGGTTAGGTTAAGTTATGTTACCCGGGCAAGTTTGTTAGTCTTCAATAAATCGAACTTTAGAATATGTCTCTCTGTCTGTCTGTCTGTCTGTCTGTCTGTCTGTACTGTGAGAAGGTGTGGTATCTGTCCATCGTGTGTGGTGAGTGTTGCAGCGTGGCCATTATTATGTAAAGTATCCCATGATGCTTCTGACCCCCCTGCAGAATATTCGCCCGATTCCCGTTTTCTTTTGGGGGATCGATTCCTCGTTTTCTGTGTATTGTTTGTGTTTTGTTTTTGTGTTTTTTTTATGTGTTTTATTCAAGGGTATACTCTCTCTCTCTCTCTCTCTCTCTCTCTCTCTCTCTCTCTCTCTCTCGTTCGTCCAGTCGCCTTCCCACACCCTTCCACCTTCCCTCCCATTTCCTCTCCCACACACTCCCACCTTCCTTCCTACACCCCCCACATCCTCCCACACCCCCCACATCCCCTCCCACTCCCCCCCACATCCCCTCCCACCTTCACCCCCCACATCCTCTCCCACACACTCCCACCTTCCTTCCCACACCCCCCACATCCCTCACATCCCCTCCCACTCCCCCCCCACATCCCCTCCCACCTTCCCTCCCACCTCCTCTCCCACACCCTCCCACCAGGATGGAAATGACTCCCCCAAACTCTTATCGGCCTCAACCATCATCAGTCCTGTGGTTTATCAGACCGCCCGACCCACTTCCCTTATTGCGGCTCGCCCTTTGTGTTCACCCTGGCTTACTGTGGCTTGTGTTCACCCTGGCTTACTGGCTTGTGTTCTGTCTGTCTTGTGTTGTGATTGGCTTATTGTGGCTTGTATTCTGATTGGCTTCCTATTGTTTGTGTTCACCCTGGCTTACTGGCTTGCTTTCTGTCTGGCTTAAATGACGAGTTCTCTCTGGCTTAATTAAAAGGTCATCCTGGCTTTGGTTGTTTCTTCATTAACTCTCCAACACTCATGTGACTTTTACTGTGTTTTCTTCCTTCCTTCCTTCCTTCCTTCCTTCCTTTTATCTCCTTGTTCTACCTCTTATCGCTGTTTCCTCACTTCCTTTTTCTCCTTGCTTCTATACTATCATTATTTTCCTCTCTCTCTCTTTCTCTCTCTCTCTCTCTCTCTCTCTCTCTTTCTCTCTCTCTCTCTCTCTCTCTCTCTCTCTCTCTCTCTCTCTCTCTCTCTCTCTCTCTCTCTCTCTCTCTCCATTTCTTTACCTCACCCCCTACTCATCTCCCCAATCCTACCTCATTCTCCCTTCCTCCCTCTCTCCTCATTCTCCCTCCCTCCCTCCCTCCCTCCTTCATTCTCCCTCCCTCCCTCCCTCCCTCCCTCACAGCACCAACACCATCTCTTCACGGTGTTTGTCCTCTTAGTAATTTAACTCAGTGTGACCAACAGAGTGTGCCAAGTGCCACTGTAATGGTGCCCGCGCCTTTAAAAAACACACACAAAGAAAGTCGATGCGAAGGAAGACGCTGGCGTTAAGTTCGTCTGGCGAAGGGATGGAAGGGAACGCCAGGTGCAGATGTTATCCCCCAAACTGGCGTTCATATTTTTTAATGGCGTAATATTCCATGCGTCTGTATCACCCCCTCCCCCACCTCCGTTCCCCCCCCCTCCTCCTTTCTTTTCCTCTTCTCCTCCTTCCCCCTCCTCCTCTAACTCTCCACCCCTCCTCCCTTTCCTCCTGCCCCCCCTTCCCCCCCTCCCCCTCCCCCGTCACCAGGCTGCACAATCCTCAGATCGCACGAGTTTTATCTCCCGATTGAATCAGTAGGGAGAAAGAATGAGGGGTGAGGGGAGGGGAAGGGGGTCAGATGGGAGGAAAAATGGGGGGGGGGGAGAATGGGGTTGGGTGGTGGTAGTACTGGTGGTGGTAGTTGTAGTGATTGTGGTGGTGGTTGGAATAGTTATTGTGCTAATAGTGGTAGTTGTAATTACTCACTCACTTCCTTGCACTTTTCCAACGTGTAAACAAAAATAAAAAAAAAAAGTCCTGTTTAAAATATCGACTAAAAACAGGTTATAGTTTTATAACACAAAATGTCCTTGGGTCTTTATTCCGGGTTGTGTGTGTGTGTGTGTGTGTTGAGTGAGTGAGCTACTGTACGAGCGGGTGTGTGCGTGTGTGTGTGTGAGTGAGTGAGTGAGGTGATGTAGCTGTGTTATGTCAAAGAGACAGAAGTGTGTGTGTGTGTCTGTCTGTGATCTCACCGTCCGTCTAATTATTCATCGTCTACACACAACGTACTTACTGTCTCTTGATGTTTACTTATAAAAGACGGACACACCACTTCCGTCTACCGTTTATAAGTAAGTTTGTTATTTACTTACAAGGGGGAAACTCGGGTTCAGTCTAACGTATTTCAGTATTGATGTTTACTTAGAAAATTGATTCACAGTCTACAAGTGTTGTGGAGATGCACTTGGACACGCCAGAAGTAATTGCGTGCGTGTGTGTGTGTGTGTGTGTGTGTGTGTGTGTGTGTGTGTGTGTTAAAATTAAAATGAAAAAGTGAATAAAGAATAAATTGAGAAGAATAAAAATACAAAAAATAATATATAAAAAAACAATAACAATTTTAAAAAGTCCAACAATGAAGAAATAAAAAAGAGAATTAGATAAGTGGAAAATAACCAGATAATCAGGAAAACCAACAAACACAGTCAAAGAAAAAAAAAAGAAAATGAGGAAAAGGAAGGGGGAAAAAAAACACCAACGCATTAACGAGGAAAGAAAAAGAGAATTGGGAAAGCAGAAAATAGGTAGATAATGAGGAAAACCAACACACGGAAGGGGGAAGGAGGGGAAGGAGGAGGAGGAGGAAAAACCAAGACGGGGGGGGGGAGGGGGGGGGGGGGGAGGTGAGCCTTGAAGCATCACAACAACAGACAGGACCAGACAGGATGTTGTCACTTACCCAAACAAGCAATGGAGGAGGAAGAGGAAGAAGAAGGAGGAGAAGAATAAAGGAATAAGGAGGAGGAGAATGGGAGAAGAATAATGATAAAAGAAGAAGGGAGGAAGGAAGGAAGGAAGAACAATAATAGAAGAAGAATTAAAAATGGTATGAAGAAACATAACAATGAAAAAAGAAGGAATGGAGAAGAACAATGATAAAAGAAGAATGAAAGGAGGAAGAAGAATGAAGTAAGTTGGGAAAGAAGAAAATGAAGAAGGAAGGAAGGAAGGAATAAGAAGATTGAAAGAAGGAAGGAAGAAGACTGATGAAAGACTACCCACTAACCCCTCACTTAACCCATCCACCTGAAGGTAGATACAGGTACTCGTGGGTAACCTGAGAGAGAGAGAGAGAGAGAGAGAGAGAGAGAGAGAGAGAGAGAGAGAGAGAGAGAGAGAGGGGGTAGATCACTGACTCACATCGGGGCCTGGGGGGCGAAAATGTAATAATAATAATAATAATAATAATAATAATAATAATAATAATAATAATAAAACCATAAAGAAATACAAAAATTAAAAAAGATCGAAAGTGAGAAACAATATATGTATGTTGTGTTGTCAATAGTAAGAGAAACAATTGAGACCCTGCAATTGTGTGTAAATGAGACAAAGTCAGATCAGCAACCTGGGACTTGGTCACAGTTTTCGTGATGCCATATGGCAGCAGGGTCTACCATTAGACAACACGTTATACTTCCAATATCTTCCCAGGCGGTAGTACCTCCCTGTTTGATATGAAGTACCGTATAGACTCATACGGACTGATAACTACTACTACTACTACTACTTTTTTTTTAAACGTGGCCTCCAGCCTCCCCCAATAGCCACACCTTCGCCACCATTTAATTACCTTAATATTAAATATCCTAATACATATGTAGCTATCCTATCTGTGTTAAATTAGTTGAGCCGCAGATCTATGCCGCATTCAGTGACTGTAGCCTCATAGTCAATATCTGCAGCAGTTGTCGGAGTTGGGGCAGAAGCTCTCGTTCCCCTGAGGCAGAGCAAAGCCGACCGAAGGAGAGGGAAAGACAGTCGACATCTCATCCAGGCTGCAACAAAACTTCTGGGCTGCTGCTTCTGTTCGGAGATCACCTCCGCGAGTCTGGCGTAAACATCTTGCACTTGGGCCCATCCCTCCAGAGGTTGTGAACACTAGAGGAGTGAAGCTGCCTTGATCAACGTTTTGTATTCTCTCCCCATATGCCCTTCTCTTGTCGTTCTCGTTCATCCTATGTGCAGCATCGAGAGCTAGGTTACGGTGACATGCGGCCATGGGATCAAAAATCCTGATGTCGAAGAAAGCTCGCTGTCCCTGCGTCCAGAATCCTCGAGCACTGACGTCCACACGGGCTTCGTTAGATGTGTTTGAAGTCCTGTGTTGGAGGATCTCACCATCCAATGGAAGGAGGGTCGGTTCTACCATGACATCCCGACTACTACTACTACTACTACAACTACAACTACTACTACTGCTTCTACTACTGCTTCTCCTTGCTTCTGCTCGTGGGAGGGTAATAGTCGAGGAGGAATTCGCGTTCTGAGCGGGCCAATTTACACCCGCCGTTGATGGTGTTGCAAGATTAGAGGATTTGAGAGAGGTGCAGGAGGGCGTGCAATGATAGAGGTGTTGCTTGAGTGATAATGGGGATATGAAGTACCCGAGGGAGGAGGAGCAGGAGGAGGAAGAGGAGCAGGAGGAGGAGGCGGAGGAGGAAGAAGAGGGGGAGGAGGAAGCGGAGTGGAAGTGGAGGGGGAAAAAGAGATAGAAGAGGAAGAAGAGTAAGAAGAAGAAGAGGAGGAGGAGGAAGACGAACAGGAGGAGGAGGAGGAGGAAGATCGTTTAGAGAGTGTGTGTGACTCTGGATTGAGATGTTTTACACTTGCTTAGTCAGCATGTAGTCTGTACTTAGGGGGGTGGGGGGAGGTGTTCTCTCTCTCTCTCTCTCTCTCTCTCTCTCTCTCTCTCTCTCTCTCTCTCTCTCTCTCTCTCTCTCTCTCTCTCTCTCTCTCTCTCTCTATAATTGAACATCATCTATCATCACCATAAAGGAAGCTGTTTACAAGATAACTACCACCAACTCTATAATCTGGTGGAGGTGTGAGAGCTTCACCAGGAACACGAAAATTATACCCAAATTATACCAACACCGACATTTTCTGTTATCATGGTCGTAAGATCCTGGGCGGCCGGATTATGCAGGGTTCGTTATGATGATTATCCTCTTTACTGAAGATGTCAGGAGGCAGGTAAATGCTCGCCCTCAGCTTCAACACCTAAAAGAATAATACCAGAATTAGACCCAGATTCGACCTTAGCCAGATTCGTTTACTTAACACCACTTAGATGAACGAATTAAAGTTGGGATTCTTTGGTGGGGTGATTATATAGCTCTCTCTCTCTCTCTCTCTCTCTCTCTCTCTCTCTCTCTCTCTCTCTCTCTCTCTCTGTATATATATATTTTATGTTATTTATCGATGTTTTTGTTGTCTTTTAGCTTGAATTTAATCGATTAGTTGCATTTTTTTTTTTTTACATTTTACCTCATGAACATTGATCAGATTCAGATCATCTTACGAACCTTTAAGAATGTGACCCCAAGGTAGTGAGAGAGTTTAGCTGAACCATCTATAGTCGTGTTAAGCTAAAGCAGGCAGTATTTGTTCACCCGTCCGTTCATCGTTCTTCATCTGAGCTATCTTGTGGTGCTAAGCTAAATTACACATCGTTTGTTCATCCGTCCATCGACACAGTTTTTAACAGAGCCATCATCTAGCGGCGGGGGGGCTCGTGTGGTCATTGTCCGGCCGTTCTTCATCACAGTGCCGCCTTGAATACAGTACGGTCACCTGTCCAAGAGGATTGATGTTACCTCACCCACAGTTGTCTTGTATCGATGTTGACTCAGGCTGGAAGAATTTGCTGTTTTTTTTTTTTTTTTTTTTTTTTTTTTTTTTTTTTTTTACTGTATTGGGCTTTAGAAATTGTTGTTTGGCCTTATTTTGCAATTATGAGTGGCGGCTCTTTTGTAAGATTGGCGGCCCTTTTGTATGATTGGCTACCCTTTTTTGAATGGCGACCATTTTGAATATGGATGGTGGCTTTTTAATATGACTGGCGGCTCTTTTGAATATGATTGGCGTCCGTTTTGTATATGATTGCCGGCTCCTTTTAATACGAATAACAGCTCTTTTGAATTATATTGGCAACCCTCTTGAATTTGGGGGGAAATTTCTCTTATTTTTCTGTTAAATGCTCAATTATATTTACACTAAAACACTTAAAAAAATTACTATAACCCCCTGATCCACGCCCACCACCCCCGTCAAAAAAAAAAGTGCCGCTATTAAAATTGGCAATATGGCGGCTATTTTTCTCTCTTGGGAATCTACATAAACACCGTCACTATGTTAACTAGCTACTACATAGTCATGGGTATATTTAGTCCGTGTGTAGAGTCTTGTGTTACTAGCAAGACATGAGTAACACAAACTTTTGCATCAGATTAAGTAGTATGGTAATTTGGCGGCTAAACTCTGTACTCTCTCTCTCTCTCTCTCTCTCTCTCTCTCTCTCTCTCTCTCTCTCTCTCTCTCTCTCTCTCTCTCTCTCGTATGATGGGATAGTGCAGTAGGGAGAGAAGGAAGTGAGTAAGGGAGGGAGGGAACTTTCAACGCCTGTCTCTTGATGTCACTGCCTGAGGTGAACTTCACTCCTCACTGTTCCTTCGACTCTCTCTCTCTCTCTCTCTCTCTCTCTCTCTCTCTCTCTCTCTCTCTCTCTCTCTCTCTCTCTTAGACCTACAACGAGGGGGGGGGGGGGGGGGGAGGAGGCGAGAGTGTGTGTTGGTGCCGTGTACAGTAAACCTCCTGACACCCCCCCCCCCCCCCCACACGGAGCCTCACCACAATAGCTGTGATCCTGGTCAGCGGTCACCACAACTGGAACACAATCATGCCCCCCTTCACCACTCACCTGCCACCCCCCCCCCCCACTCCTTCACCACCCACCTGTCCCCCTCACTCACCACCCACCTGTTCCCCCTCACTCACCACCCACCTGTTCCCCCCTCACTCACCACCCACTTGTCACCCCACTCCCTCACTACCCACCTGTCACCCCACTCCTTCACCACCCACCTGTCACCCCACTCCTTCACCACCCACCTGTCCCCCTCCCTCACTACCCACCTGTCACCCACTCCTTCACCATCCACCTGTCCCCCTCACTCACCATCCACCTGAGTGTTCCTGTCAAGGTAATCTGAAACCATTCTGTAAACTCTGGTCACCGATTCTTAAAGTTTAGTACAATATAATTCGCTCTGTTTAACCCTTTGAGGAGAGAGAGAGAGAGAGAGAGAGAGAGAGAGTGTGTGTGTGTGTGTGTGTGTGTGTGTGTGTGTGTGTGTGTGTGTGTGTGGTAATAATAATAATAATTAACGGTTTATTTAAAGAACATGGCAGCCGGAAGCCTGAAAATATACAGTTACATAATTGGTGAATGGATCTCTTGATTTACAAATAATATACAAGTAACATAAGTGATGCAAATATGATATATAATAACTAGGTGGGGAGAAGCTCTTACTACAGGGCATTTCAACATAGTGGCAGTGCAAAATGTAAGATTGACTAGGAGTGCATACACTGGTTTATTACAAGTTATTGATAATTTTTTCAATGGTTGGGACTGGGCTGTTCTTATAGCGATCAGTTCATGCTCGTATGGGCTGGATGCGATTGTGGTGTCGAACAGCAATTCTCGGACGAAGGATCTCGGGTGGTAGTAGGAGCCGGTGTCGAGGATGGTGCAGAAGCTTCTTACCAAATTTGCAGATGAGGTCGTGGTGATGGTCAGAAAGAGTCGAAAGGGTTAGTGTGTTGAGCGCTTCTTGATATGTGGAGTAGGAAGGGGAGAGAATAATCTTGCATGCCCTCTTTTGCAGTTTTTCTAGGTGTTTACGTTGTGTGGCATTTAGGGAGGAAGACCAGGTAGGGGAGGCATAGAGGAGCTTGGGAAGTATGAATGTGTGTGTGTGTGTGTGTGTGTGTGTACCTATTTTCTTGCCAACCTATTATAGACAAAGACAGACAGACAACCAGACAGACAGAGAAAAACAGAGAGCGTGTTGTGTGCATGATGTGTCTGTGTGTTTGTGTGTGTGTCCGTCTGTCTGTGTGTGTATTTGTTTCCTTGCCTCCTTGTTTGTTTATAATCAAGACCTGCCGTAACAGCACAAGTTCTCCCTCGGCCACAGACACACAGGGGACTAACAGCAGTGCCAGACTAAGGCCCTGGCACTACTGGCATCGTGGGGTCCCTGCTTGCTGCTATCTATCTATCTATCTATCTATCTATCTATCTCTATCAGCCAGTCTGTCTGTCAGTCTGTCTGTTAACAATAGTCATGTTGAACTTCTCGGGATGAAATTGTTATTGTAGTTATGGAAGAACATCTGTCTTCCTCCTTCTTCCCCTCCCTCTTTCTCTCCTTCCCCTGCCCCTCAACCCTCCCCCTACCCCTCAACCCTCCCCCTCCCCCCTCCCCCTCCCCAATATCACCGCGGGGGGAGGGGTGTGCCTGTTGTGGTTGGTAGTGGCCATGTTGGTGTGGCCGCCAGGGGAAGGCATTTTTCTTTGGTGAAATTCTTGTGCTAGACTGACTTGGGAATCCGGAGGTGCTGTACTACCTGAGCATGGCGGCCAGGTGAACCGTGATTGTTGTTTTGTTAGGATTTTGTTAATAGTTTACGTGAATCATTTAGTTCTGTGGTTATTATTATTATTATTATTATTATTATTATTATTTGTTGTTGTTGTTGTTGTTGTTTTATTGTTATTGTTATTATTATTATTTAGATTTTTTGGTAATTTTTCGTTATTTTTCAGGTAAATAATTTTTGGGGTAATGTGATTGATAAAAAAATACTGTGGTTTATTTCTGTTATTTTTCGTTATGTTTCGTCAGATTTGTTTTTATTTTTCACAACTTAAAACGAAAGACAATATTTATGTAAACAGTATTGTATATAATGTGTCTTCTCCCTTCCTGCTGCCTCTTCCCCCTTTCTTCCGCCTTTTCACCCTTCCTTCCACCCTTTCAACTTTCCTTCCGCCTTTTCACCCTTCCTTCCGCCCTTTCACCCTTCCTTCCTCCCTTTCATACTTCCTTCCGGCCATTTCCCTTCCTTCCTGCCTCTTCTTCCACCCTTTCTCCCTTTCTTCCTGCCTCTTCCCCCTTTCCCCCTTCCTTCTTGCTTCTTCTTCCCTTTTCACCCTGCCTTCCGACCTTTCACCCTTCCTTCCTTCCCCTTTCCTCCCCTTCCGCCCCCCGTTAAGCAATACTCGACCTCTCTCTTGAAGGCAGCTGGGAGCCACCAACACACCCGGCCATTATATACTAATGACCCGCCAGTCTGCATACATTAGACACATATGCAAATTTGACATTAAATCCTCCGTCTAGATATTTTTTAAATTTTTTTTTCGTTTGGATTTACTTGTTTATATTATTATTATTATTATTATTATTCAATTTCATTCATTCGATCAAATATACATTACTGAATAATTAGGTCCGTTAGCTGGGCTGTCAAACCTAGTCCTCTTGTGTATATTGGCTCGTCTGTCTGTCTGTCTGTCTGTCTGTCTGTCAAAGAGGAGTTGTAAGTGACGTCATTAGAGCCTCTAGGTTTTTGTTTACAAGTTTATTTAACACGTGGAGTTTGTTTACAGTTTACTCGTCAAAACCAGGTGGAGACAAGGTGACACCTGGCCAGGGTCAAAAACACACCTGTAATTCCCTTCTTAGCCTTACCATTCCACCCCATCCCCTCCCCTCCCCTCCCCATTTCATCCCCTTTCCTTCCTCCTTCACCTCCCCCCTCACTCCCCTTCCATTCCTCCTCTCGTCCCCTCCCCCATGTCTAATGTTTTCCCCTATAGCTATTACCCTTCATGCCCATCCCCTTTCCACTCCAGGTACCCCCCCCCCCGGCACCTCCCCTCTCAGGCAACCCCCCCCCCCTCTCCGACACGACACACTTGACCCTTTCTTTGTTACCCCTTTTAAATCACCCCCTTGATTAACCCTCTTATTACCCTTTAATCACCCCCCTTCACCTCCCCCCTCCACACCCCTCACCCCTCCCGTACCTCAATTCTTACCCTCCACCTCCTCCTGCTCCCCATCTCCCCCTCCCCATCTCCCCCTCCCCCCTCCTCCCAATGACCCTCACCTCATACCCTCACCCCCCCCACCCTCACTTCATAAAATTGCCCCACACCACACACACACACACACCCTCAACCCTCAACACACCCTCACCCCAACACACCCTCACCCCCAACACACCCTCACCCCCAACACACCCTCACCCCAACACACCCTCACCCCAACACACCCTCACCCCAACACACCCTCACCCCAACACACCCTCACCCCCAACACACCCTCACCCCCACACACCCTCAACCACCAACACACCCTCACCCCAACACACCCTCACCCCAACACACCCTCACCCCAACACACCCTCACCCCCAACACACCCTCACCCCAACACACCCTCACCCCAACACACATTACCAATAACCTGTCTATAATATATCTGTCTGTCTGTCTGTCTGCCTGCCTGTCTGCCTGCCTGTCTGCCTGCCTGTCTGTCTGTCTGTCTGTCTGTGGTAATTTTTTTTTCACTAACTTTTAAATCGTCACAGAGATTAATTAAGCGTGTTATTAAAGTCCGCAGTGGGGTAATTAAAACACAAATTATCTGTTGATTATTCAGTTCATTTAATTACCGTCAATAGTGTTGTTGTAGTCACCTTGATTATCATTCATTAGTTATTACGTTTTTTTTTTTTTTACTTATTTTGATGTTTATTTTATTATTATTATTATTATTATTATTATTATTATTATTATTATTATTATTTTTTTTTTATTTTTTTTTATTCATTTGTCCATTTGTTGATAATGCTCTTACATTTCTCCTTCACCTTCTTCTTCTTTCTCTCTTTCTTCCTCTTCTTTCTCTCTTGTCCCTCTTCTTTCTCTCTTGTCCCTCTTCTTCTCCTCCTTCTCCCTCTCCTTCCACTTATCAATTAGAGGTTGAGTTAACTGTTGTGTGGAGGTTTTCACTAACACGTTGTCTTGTCTGTCTGTCTGTCTGTCTGTCTGTCTGTCTGTCTCTGTCTGTCTGTTTGTGTCAGTCTGAATTCTGTCTGTCTGTCTGTCTGTCTGTCTGTCTGTCTGTCTGTCTCTCTCTGTCTCTGTCTGCCTGTTTGTATCTGCCTGAGTTGTGTCTCTGTGTCTGTCTGTCTGCCTGTGTCTGTCTGTGTGTCTGTGTCTGTCTGTTTGTTTTACTTTATATCACTTAAGGATAGCTCTCTCTCTCTCTCTCTCTCTCTCTCTCTCTCTCTCTCTCTCTCTCTCTCTCTCTCTCTCTCTCTCTCTCATGTAGTAGCCAGCAGGCACGAGACTGCCTCAGGGGAAGGGGGGGGGGGGGCTGGGGGTATTACCTTAATGTTCCACTTCCTCCCTTCCCCCCTCTCCTTCCTTACTCCCTCCCTTACCCTTCCTCCCTCTCCTCTACCCCTTCTCCTATCCTCTCCCCCCTTCCCCTTTCCTCCCTCCCCTTCCTTAACCTCCCCTTTGCCTTTCCTTCCACTCCCTATTGCTCCCCAGAGAGAGAGAGAGAGAGAGAGAGAGAGAGAGAGAGAGAGAGAGAGACTAGATGTCCATTCATGTTAGCTTGACTCACCCTAAGTTAAGATAAAAGAAGGTGTCCAGTATGTCCTAGTGGTTGGGGAAGGTGTCCAGTATGATGAGCGGGCCGCCATTACCGAGTGTCCTTCCCTCACATTACCTCTTGTCAGATGGAGGTAAAAAGAGGTACCTCCATCATTATAGTACTTGATGGCCTCTCTCTCTCTCTCTCTCTCTCTCTCTCTCTCTCTCTCTCTCTCTCTCTCTCTCTCTCTCTGCGTGTCCTCTCCCCCCCCGTGTCTCCTCTCCCCCCTGTGTATTTCCTCCTCATTCTCCCCTCCCCCTTTACACTCCCCCTTCCTCTATCTCAGGAACACCTCCCCCTTCCTCCTTACTTACCCTGCTCAGGCAAGACTACCATTTAATTAACCTTTACCTTTACCTCCCCCTTCTTCCTTCTCCACCACCTCCTCCCCCTTCCTCTTTTCTCCTCTTCCTTTTTCCTCCCATCCTTTCTCTCTTTTTCTCTCTCCCCCTCCTTCCTCTCCTCTCTTCTTCTCTCTTCTCTACCTTCTCCCTTCTCCTATCTCTCCCTACACCTGTTATACTTGTTTATCTCCATTCCCTAGTTCTAACCCACTACTCTATCCCACCTAACCTAACCTATCCCACCTAACCTAACGTTCTCAATCCTCTATCCCACCTAACCTAACCTAACCTAACCTATCCCACCTAACCTAACCTTCTCTATCCCTATCCCACCTAACCTAACCTTCTCAATCCTCTATCCCACCTAACCTAACCTAACCTAACCTATCCCACCTAACCTAACCTTCTCTATCCCTATCCCACCTAACCTAACCTTCTCTATCCCTATCCCACCTAACCTAACCTATCCCACCTAACCTAACCTAACCTAACCTATCCCACCTAACCTAACCTTCTCTATCCTCTATCCCACCTAACCTAATGTGTGTTACAACTCCCGACACAGTGTAACACACGTACACGACCTGTCACCAGCTGGAGTGTGTGTAAGCATCACCTTGTCTCGTCAGGTGACCAGGTGTGTTGTGTCGTCAGGTGACCAGGTGTGTTGTGTCGTCAGGTGACCAGGTGTGTTGCGTCGTCAGGTGACCAGGTGTGTTGTGTCGTCAGCTGACCAGGTGTGTTGTGTCGTCAGGTGACCAGGTGTGTTGTGTCGTCAGGTGACCAGGTGTGTTGTGTCGTCAGGTGACCAGGTGTGTTGTGTCGTCAGGTGACCAGGTGTGTTGTGTCGTCAGGTGACCAGGTGTGTTGTGTCGTCAGGTGACCAGGTGTGTTGTGTCGTCAGGTGACCAGGTGTGTTGTGTCGTCAGCTCACACGACTTGAAGTTATTTGTTGATAAGTCCGTTTTTTTTTTCTCGTACTGCATTACTCCCCTCCCTTCCCTTCCCCTCCCTTCCCTTCCCCTCCCTTGCCCCATCTCTCCCTTTCCTCCTCTCCCCTTCCCCCTCCCATCTCCCCCTTCCCTTGCCCCATCTCTCCCTTTCCTCCTCTCCCCTTCCCCCTCCCATCTCCCCCTTCCCTTCCCCTCCCTTGCCCCATCTCTCCCTTTCCTCTTCTCCCCTTCCCCCTCCCATCTCCCCCTTCCCCTGTCAAGAGTACAGTTAGGTTGTACTGTGTCCTCTGTACTCCCTGGTCAAAGGCCTCTACCTCCCCCCCCCCACCTCCCTCCTTCCTTCCTTTATTCGTTCCTTTCACCCCATGTCCCTTTCTCCTTCTTTCCAATTTCTCTTCTAACCTAATTCATCCCCTCTTCTCCCACCTTTACCCTCCTTCTTACCTCCCCCTCCCCTCCTCTCCTTCCCCACTCGCCCACCTGGACATCCTCACCTGGCCGTCATTAGCCTCTTCTTCCTGAGTGGTGTATCAAAGACTCCTCCCCTCACCCCCCTCCCATCACCCCCCTCCCATCAACCCCCTCCCATCAACCCCCTCCCATCACCCCCCCCTCACCTCAACCCCACAGATTCAAGAGATAGAGAGATTTTACCCTTCTAGTTGTTTCTATTAATGAGTCGTCAGTGTGAGGGGGAGAGAGGGGGGGAGAGATGAGGAGGGGGAGAGATGAGGAGGGGGAGAGATGAGGGGGGGGGGGTTATACAGGGTGGTCGTCTTAGCGAGGTTGGTGTTTTGGCTTATAATTGAAGGTGTTTCCTGTCACGTGCGGCCAAGGTTACGGCTCTGTGTGTGTGTGTGTGTGTGTGTGTGTGTGTGTGTGTGTGTGTGTGTGTGTGTGTGTGTGTGTGACCCTCAGGCTGTCTTCAACTTGGTGGTGGAGAATAAATACAAAAAAACAATTTTATTCTCTCTCTCTCTCTCTCTCTCTCTCTCTCTCTCTCTCTCTCTCTCTCTCTCTCTCTCTCTCTCTCTCTCTCTCTCTCTCTCCTTACATTATCCACGTCATATTATCTTACAAATTGCCTTAGAGTTTTTTTGGTGGGGGGGGGGGGGGAGGTGTTGCAATTGCCCAGGTATTATGACCAGTGAAAGGTGATTATTGAAACTCATTAACGAGGTGTCAAACATTTTAATGATGGGAGTAATATGGTTGTTAGTGTTATGTGTATATTTAGTATATTATTATTATCTAAGATCGGATGTTTTAAATTGTTGGTGGTTGTGAGGTGGTGGGGAAAAAAGTAGTGTGGCAGGGAGGTTTTTAGGGGGTGTAGGGGAAAAAAGTAGTGTGTGGCAGGGAGGTTTTAGGGGGTGTAGGGGAAAAAGTAGTGTGTGGCAGGGAAGTTTTAGGGGGTGTAGGGGAAAAAAGTAGTGTGTGGCAGGGAGGTTTTTAGGGGGTATAGGGGAAAAAGTAGTGTGTTGCAGGGAGGTTTTAGGGGTATAGGGGAAAAAGTAGTGTGGGTGGCAGGGAAGTTTTTAGGGGGTGTAGGGGAAAAAGTAGTGTGTGGCAGGGAGGTTTTGAGGTATAGTGTGTGTGTTGCAGGTAGGCTATATCGGATATATGAAAAAATAAGGAAAAAGAGGGGGGAGGAAGAGGAGGAGGAGAAGAAGAAGGAAGAGAAATAATAAGAAGAAAAAGAATTAATGTTGTATAAATGTTTCTCTGTGTTTATCTATACTTTACAAACGACTACAAATTAAACTGAATAAGATTATAAACTATTAAGCTGTTATCTCAAGCTGTCTCTGTTATTATTCGTCAAACCTCATCTTAGAGTGAAATTAAACACCAGTTATTATCGGTCTCTCTATTTACCATTCTTATCCGTTGTCTTCGTCTCTTAAGTAAAATTAAATAGCTCTTATTACAGTTTATCTCTCTGTCTGTACTGTGTATCCGCTATCCTGGCTCCTAGTGATGTAAATACTGATTATTATCTTTCTTTCTCTCTTTCTTTCTTTCTTTCTTTCTTTCTTCTATCTCGTTTTTCTGACTCTCTCTCTCTCTCTCTCTCTCTCTCTCTCTCTCTCTCTCTCTCTCTCTCTCTCTCTCTCTCTCTCTCTCTCTCTCTCTCAATTCATTTTATTTATACGACTGCAAAAATAAGTTTAAATCTAGGTATCTATTCTCAAAGATCCTGAACGCAACACAATGCAACGCAACACAACGCAACACAACCCAAACTCTTCAAGTATTTCTAGCTGTTGTTGTCGAAAGTTTTTTGTGTTATGTTACATTATTATTATGAGCCGTAAATATCCGGGGACAATGTGAGGATTAGACACCCCAGCTTAATTTACCTAATGATTTAACACCCTAACCTAACCTAACCTAACCTAACATAACATAACCTAACCTAACCTAACCTAACCTACAGGTGGTGGTGGTGGTGGTGGTTGATGTGTGTACCAGAAGGAGCAGGGGAGGGGGGGGTGGCGACGTGTAACCCCCATCGTCACCAGTCACCCCCTCCCCTACAACCCCCTACCACTCATCCCTCCCCCGCCACTCACCCCCCACCACTCACCCCCCCCACCCCTCCCCTGCCACTCACCCCTCCCCTACCACTACTTCGCCTCAGGACACTGCCACCCAGCCACCCGTAACCCTCAGGCCCCCTTACCCCTCCCCCTCCCCTCATCACTCCTACCCCACTATCCTCCTCCTATTCCCATCCATCCTAGTCCCTCACCTATCCCTCCTCCTAGCCCCCTCCCCTCCCTCATCCTCCTAATCCTCCTCCTAGTCCCCCCCCTCCCCCTAGCCCTACTCCTATCCTCCTATCCTCCTCCTAGCCCCCCTCACTTCTATCCTCCTCCTACCCCCCCTTACTCCTATCCTCCTCCTCCTAGCCCCCTCACTCCTATCCTCCTCCTAGCCCCCTCACTCCTATCCTCCTCCTAGTCCCCCCTCACTCCTATCCTCCTCCTAGTCCCCCCTCACTCTCCTATCCCCTCACTCCTATCCTCCTCCTAGCCCCCCTCACTCCTATCCTCCTCCTCCTAGCCCCCCTCACTCCTATCCTCCTCCTCCTAGCCCCCTCATATCCTCCTAGCCATCCTATCTCCTCCTAGCCCCCCTCACTCATCCTCCCTAGCCCCCTCACTCCTATCCTCCTCCTAGGCCCCCCACTCCACCTCCTATCCCCTCACTCCTCCTCCTAGCCCCCCTCACTTCCTATCTCTCCTCTAGCCTCACTATCCTCCTCCTCTCTATCCTTTTCCTTCCTTACTTCATCTTTCTTACCCCTCTCTCACCCGTCCTACCTTTCTCTCCCTCCCCTCCTCCCCCCTCCCCCCCCCTCCCCCCTCCCCCCCCCCCAAGGAGCAGGATGCCTCGAGGGTAACTCCAGACCTACGCTAAGGTTTACCTCAGGGTTCACCTCGATGCTTCTTCCTCCCAGGTGTGTGTGTGTGTGTGTGTGTGTGTGTGTGTGTGTGTGTGTGTGTGTGTGACAGACAGACAGATTCGGAATGGATAATGAAAATGAGAACGAGGGGGGGAGATGAAAGAGAGAGAGAGAGAGAGAGTGAAAAGGAGTAAGAAGGGAAGATAAAGAAGGAAATAGAAAGATAATAACAAAGAGATAGAGAGTAAGAGAAGGTAAGAATGATTGAAAGAAAGCAAGAGAGAGAGAGAGAGAGAGAGAGAGAGAGAGAGAGAGAGGGAAAAAGAATAGAGACATAATAAGAGAAATACACACACACACACACACACACACACACACGGTGAAGTTAAACACTACAATGGCCGCCTCACACAGCCTTCTAAAGAGGTAATTTATCACGTAATTAAAATGTAAACACCTGGTGCTTATTGTCATTCACTGCCTGTGAGGATAATTTATCTCAGGTATTTAGCGTGCATGAAATAAACATTTGCGAGAATTGCCACCTAGCGCACGCCACTCACGCAATGTCGTTAGTCTTTTGTACCGAGGTTTTTGTTATTTAATTCTGTGTGTGTGTGTGTGTGTGTGTGTGTGTGTGTGTGTGTGTGTTAGTTTATTGGTGGGATTCAACACTAATCTTAGTTTAAGAAAGGAGGTTCTGGATGGGTTCTGGAAAGGTTCTGGATGGGTTCTGGAAAGGTTCTGGATGGGTTCTGGAAAGGTTCTGGATGGGTTCTGGAAGGGTTTTGAGAATGTTCTTAGGGTTCTGGAAGGATTCTAGAGGGGTTCTGGATGGTTTCTGGATGGGTTCTGGATGGTTCTGGATGGGTTCTGGATGGGTTCTGGAAGGTTATTTGGGTTCTGGAAGGGTTCTGGATGGGTTCTGGAAAGGTTCTGGATGGGTTCTGGAAGGTTTTTTGGGTTCTGGATGGGTTCTGGAAAGGTTCTGGATGGGTTCTGGAAGGTTCTTTGGGTTCTGGGAGGGTTCTGGATGGTTTCTGGGTACACATGAAGGCTGCGGCGGAAGTCCTAGCGATTACCTTTCCCAGTCGCATGAGTATCAGTCGGGGCAGTTTTTCCCAACAGTAGTGTGAGTTTAGGACACGACAGGAGTATTATGATGTGACGAGCTGACAACACACCGAAGTATTGTTAGGTTCGGTTAGGTTAGGTTAGATTAGGTTAGGTTAGATTAGGTTAGGTTAGGTTAGGTTGGAAGATAAATCGCGGTGGAAAATCTCACTTGTAATGTAAACCTCAGATCGTTGTTATGGTTGTCATTGCAGGTGACATCATCAAAAGATTCCACACACACACACACACACACACACACACACACACACACACACACACACACACACACACAATAACCCGATCACGACCAGGTTGCGGCCGCGTCTGGAGTCCACAATCACAACAGAATTCTAACGACGTCCATTGATCATGCGCGCGTGTGGTGTGCCTCAAGGTGTGATCCTGTGACCTCAACTCTTTGTCGTATCCTGTGGGGCTCCTTCCGGCCATTCACACCTCTCTATCCTCCCCTCACAAGGACGTTATTACCTTGATGTTATCTATATTGTATCCTGCCGACGACGCACAGGAAACAGTCCCTTACTGCACGGGAGGCATAAGACCGAGATTGGAAGGCGCTGTAAAAGAGTATAATTTGGTCGTAATGGTTTCTTCCACGTGCGCTGTAATTGTTGACATCCTGAGCGCTGGTACGGCCGACGCGGCGACAGGACCGCCGTCTCCACACCTCTGGTTACCTGTGGCTTAAATGATGGCTCCAGAGAACGCCTGTGGTCCACTTTTTTCTCCCTCTCCTCCCTTCCAGATCGTGTGACTTGTAGTTGGTAGATTGGGTGTTACTTAGAGAGAGAGAGCGAGAGAGAGAGAGAGAGACAGAGAGAGAGAGAGAGAGAGGCTTCGTGTGTACTGTAACAAAGAGAGAGAGAGAGAGAGAGAGAGAGAGGCTTCGTGTGTACTGTAACAAAGAGAGAGAGAGAGAGAGAGAGAGAGGCTTCGTGTGTACTGTAACAAAGAGAGAGAGAAAGAAAGAAAGAATGAATGAATGAAAAAATGTATGAATGGATGACTGGATGAATAACAATAGCCAGATGAATTACAGAGGACCTACTGGTGAATGAATGAGGTACCTGTACACCTGGCGGCTATACACCTGTCCAGGAGAAAACGACAGACGGTGTTATATATCTGTGTGTTAAGATGGTTGGTGAGGCGTAACACAAAGCGATATTTTCTCCATCCAGTGTTACGTTGTGTTGTGTGTGTGTGTGTGTGTGTGTGTGTGTGTGTGTGTGTGTGTAGGTTGAGGCGATCATAACTACACACCCAGTTTATGTATCCCTGGCTGGCAATAATCATCTTGACAATGACTCCACCGTGAGCAGGGACCCGGAGGCGCGACACACGCAGGAGGTGACTGTGTGGCTCTTATGTCCTAATACTGTAGAGGTTTAATGAGAGAGCGGAGAGACCTAACCACGGTGGGGAGGTGGAGGTGGGGGGAGAGGTGGGGGGGAGAGGTGATCAGGGACTACTTCACCAAACACATACATGATTATTTTTTTTTATATGATCTGGTGTTTAATTTAAGATTTTTTTTTATTCATTATTTAAAGCAATTTATTGATATATTTCCTACCTGATAATGTCCTGTAATGGTTGGTTACTGCAGGTGAGTGTGGGTAATGACAGGGGAGGTCTCCAGGTGTTGGTAATGACGGATAGCTTACCTGTAACCTGCACTCTTACCTGTCCTCCCTCCCCTGACACCTTCCCTCCTTTCCCTACTACTCTACTCATGACACTTTCATTCCCCCCTGAAAACCTTCATTCCCCCCTGACACCTTCATTCCCCCTTGACACCTTCATTCCCCCTTGACACCTTCATTCCCCCCTGACACCTTCATTCCCCCTTGACACCTTCATTCCCCCTTAACACCTTCATTCCCCCCTGACACCTTCATTCCCCCTTGACACCTTCATTCCCCCCTGACACCTTCATTCCCCCCTGACACCTTCATTCCCCCCTGACACCTTCATTCCCCCTGACACCTTCATTCCCCCTTGACACCTTCATTCCCCCCTGACACCTTCATTCCCCCTTGACACCTTCATTCCCCCTTAACACCTTCATTCCCCCCTGACACCTTCATTCCCCCTTAACACCTTCATTCCCCCCTGACACCTTCATTCCCCCCTGACACCTTCATTCCCCCCTGACACCTTCATTCCCCCCTGACACCTTCATTCCCCCCTGACACTGCCGCCCGCGTCGTGGTGGTACATGCAAATTTAAGCACAGAGCCGGGTGTTAGTGGTCGTGTGTGTGTGTGTGTGTGTGTGTGTGTGGACTGAAGTGGCAATGACAGTATTTATCCCTCTGTGTGTGTGTCAGTGCATGTATGTAAGTGTGTGTGTGTGTGTGTGTGTGTGGCAATGACAGTATTTATCCCTCTGTGTGTGTGTCAGTGCATGTATGTAAGTGTGTGTGTGTGTGTGTGTGTGTGTGTGTGTGTGTGTGGCAATGACAGTATTTATCCCTCTGTGTGTGTGTCAGTGCATGTATGTAAGTGTGTGTGTGTGTGTGTGTGTGTATGTAAGTGTGTGTGTGTGTGTGTGTGTTTGTCTCTAATCCATATCATTCTCCTCAAATTTTCTCTTCTTGGGTTTTTCCTTATTGCCTTTTATCAGTTCTTCTTAAATTCTTCTTTTATTTTCATTTCGTTACGTCACCTGTGCTGACCCTAAGAATCACACCTGGACACCTAACTTACGACACGAGTAACTCTCAAAGGTTCTTAATTAAGTTCAATGATAAAACCTTAAACTTTACGTGAATTTTTCTTACGGGACGCAGTTTAAATTGTAGAATCCAAGATGGCGTCGATTTAACACTGTGACTATACTCTGGGTTACAGGATTACACTCGTATTGTTACAGTGATGCAGGGATACAGTGACAGGATTACAAGGTGATTGGATGTCAGTGAAGTGGATGCATAGCTCAGGGGGTGGGTGAGTGGTGGATGTTGACGCAGCAGATGTAGGGCGGGTGTTGTGGTGGGTGGTCGTGGTGTGGTTGATGGTGTGGTTGTGGCAGGAGGACCCACGTGCTGTGGTTCAAGGTCACCACAGAGGGCGGTACCTCCAGGCTCACCCTTGACCCTACACTCACCATGCTGCCCCCCCCCCACCCCCCAACCTCCCTGCCACTACTACCACCACTACCACTACTTGCACTACTGCCACCACCACTACTACCACACACCACACTGCCCTCTCCTCCTCCCTGCCGCCACTACCACCACCACTGCCGCCACTACCACCACCACTGCCACCACTACCACCACCACCTCACCACCACACACCACCTCACCACCACCACACAACACCACCACCACACATCACCACCACCACCACCACCACATCACCACACCACCACCACACCACACTTCCATCAAAGGGTAGTCTTATCGCTAACTCACACGTCCTCCTGGCGTTTATAAGCTTGAGTCGGTGTTAGCACATAACTTCTGAGTGTGTGTGTGTGTGTGTGTGTGTGTGTCGTTCCAATAATTCCTATGTGCTTGTATTTCTAAGTTTAATGCTACTTATCCAGATTTAAGTAGAAACAAAATATGGCCATGTAAGAAATACCCTGTCAGGTCTTTTATCAGACGAAACCTGTCATTATATGTTTGGTTTGAGACTTATGTATGGTGAGCCAGTGTGGTGAGGCAGTATGGTGAGCCAGTGTGGTGAGGCAGTATGGTGAGGCGGTATGGTGAGGTAGTATGGTGAACCAGTATGGTGTCTATCGGTATAGTGTTTAGTTTTACTCTCTCTCTCTCTCTCTCTCTCTCTCTCTCTCTCTCTCTCTCTCTCTCTCTCTCTCTCTCTCTCTCTCTCTCTCTCTCTCTAGTTACCGCCTCTGAGGTTTGTTATGACAGCTGGGATTTACTCTAAGTCCCAACTAATGTCAACAAACACTTAGTAAATAACGGGATACATTAATTCTTCTTATTTACGGTCCAACGCTATTCATAATTATCCTTCTCTAGCTCAGTCTTCACAGGACAGAATTTGACAGAACAATTAGCTGACTTTATATACACGTGTGGGTTATTGTACGTCGTAAAAAAAAAAGATAACCTTGATAATTAATTGATAAGTTAGTTAGTTAATTAGTTGAATAGAGTTGTCTTCAAAATCGGCAATTCCCGTCTCCTCACGCTGCCGCCACCGCCCGCCCACCGGATCCGACACAGATGCGTTGTAAATAGCCGTTCATTTTGAGACACATCGCTGGTGAACTCCGACTGCCACTGGGGTGAGATATTGGGCGTGTACCTGAGCTAAAGTGCTCCACCACACCAATTAATGTTCTATTCCTGGGAGGCTTACTACTTCTTGCCCTGGGGGAAAAAAGGGAACAGGTGGCTTCACTGTTCTGGGATTAAATGGTTCTGAGTAAAGGATGCCGCCATTAATTACCATGGCTAGGGGGGAGGGAGGGAGGGCTAGGGAAGAGGAGGGAAGTCGGGGATGGGGACGTAGGGGCAAAATAAAAAAGAAGGAGGTAAGAGATACGGGGAGAGAGGGAAGGTAGAGAAAAACTGAATGAGTGAAGGGGGAGATAGAGAGAAAGAGGAAAAAGATAAATATAAACACGGAAGCGACTAACTAATACGTATTGAGAGAAAGAGAAAGAATAAATAAGGAAAGAAAGATAAAACTGAAAGGTAAACAAGGAATTAGGTGACAGAGTTATTTAGAGTATAATGGCAATCCCTTGAGTACAGTGACAACCCCTTGAGTACATTAACAATCTTTTGAGTACAGTGATAACCTCTTGAGTACATTAACAATCCCTTGAGTCCAGTGACAACCTCTTGAGTACAGTGACAACCCTTGAGTACAGTGAAAACCCCTTGAGTACATAACAATTCCTTGAGTACAATCCCTTCAGTACAATGCCACACCCACCCCCCCCCCCCCCTCCTAGAGTACTGCGCAGTCAATAAGCTCACAATGTAGGACTCTCAGAGGACGATCAATATCCCTCGCTACTTCTTGCGTTAAAATTTATGTCTCAAAGTTAAATATATATTAACATAAACAAGATACTTAGAAATCCTGTGGTGGGGATGATGGAAATTTATGCGTCTGTGTTGAACTCTCAGAATACAACTTGTGAATTTTTCGTTGTTTTGTAGTTTGTGTTGTGGGTGAGGTGTGTGTGTGTGTGTGTGTGTGTGTGTGTGTGTGTGTGTGTGTGTGGTAATCTCAACGCCCCGGCCAGGTAGGTGATTGAGGGACAGTTACCGCGGTTTATACCTATAAGTATGGACCCACATCACTCATCGTAAAGCCTTCATATGTCTGTCTCTGTGTGTCTGTCTGGATCTGGTGTGTGTGTGTGTGTGTGTGTGTCTAGGTCTGTGTCTTTGTGTGTGTATCTGTTTTTGTGTTTGTATATGTGTGCGTCTCTCTCTCTCTCTCTCTCTCTCTCTCTCTCTCTCTCTCTCTCTCTCTCTCTCTCTCACCATGGTAGACACCCCCCCCCTCCTTCCGTCAGCCATAAACAAGTGTCACAAATTTGTCACGTATACTCACTCTGCTCGCCTCTCTTGCGTGTAGTGTCAGCCGAGCGTGTCATGTAGTGTCAGCAGCCCGCTTCATGTAGTGTCAGTAGCCCGCGTCATGTAGTGTCAGCCGCCCGCGTCGCAGCCCGCTTCGTGTAATGTCAGCAGCCCGCGTCATGGAGTGTCAGCAGCCCGCGGCGTGTAGTGTCAGCAGCCCGCGTCATGTAGTGTCAGCAGCCCGCGTCATGTAGTGTCAGCCGCTTGCGTCCACAGGTTTTTGTCAGCTGTGGGTTTATTCCAGAGTGTCAGGAGTGTCATCATGGTACCTCAGTCAGTCAGTCAGCTGTGTGATCATTTCTCTTGACTGAACTGCATTGACTGACTGACTGACTGACTGACTGACTGACTGAATGACTTGACTAGCTGATTTATTGACTTACTTACCTCCTTAATTGGCGAACTTATTGACTGATTTGATTGGCTTACTTGACTGACACTTACTGACTCTCTTGACTAGCTGACTGATTGACCTACTTGACTGGCGAACTGATTAACTGATTTTGACTGAATGACTCAACTCACTCATCCACTGATAGCCTTCACTGACGTATTGATCGAGCGACTTGACTGACTTACTAACTTATTACCTGACTTACTGACTTGACTGACACACCAAAGCCTGTATTTTCAGATTATTACCAACACACACTCTATTTGTTTACATTCGTCAGCTGTTTGTGTCAGCCGAGTCGGATTAAAACTCCACGAACGGGTATAAATCCATGTGTATTGCAGGCGTCGTGTGTGTGTGTGTGTGTGTGTGTGTGTGTGTGTGTGTGTACATTTACCCGCTTGCAAGAACGAGTGAGCGTCTGTCTATGTGTATCAGTATCTATAATCCTTTTGTCTGTATGAGGGAGGCGGCGTGTAAGGGCTGCGTCAGGGTATGCGTCAAGGGGTGCGTCAGGGTATGTGTCAAGGTTTACGTCAGGGTTTGCGTCAAGGTGTGCTTCAAGGGGTGCGCCAAGGTGTGCGTCAAGGTATGCGTCATGGTGTGAGTCAGAGTGTGCGTCTGGGGTATGCGTCAAGGTTTTCATCAGGGTATGCGTCAAGGTGTGTATCAAGAAGTGCGTCAAAGCGTGCGTCAAGGTGTGCGTCAAGGCGTTGCATGCTGTTAATAGACGTACAGTTAACCGTGTACACTAAGTTTAACGTGTGACTCATTAACAGTCCTCGTCGTGCGCTGCTGAGAGCCGTGAATGGCGCGGGGTAGTGGTGCAGGGTAGTGGCGTGGGGTAGTGGCGCGGGGTAGTGGTGCAGGGTAGTGGCGTGGGGTAGTGGTGCAGGTTAGTGGCGTGAGGTAGTGGCGTGGGGTAGTGGTGCAGGGTAGTGGCGCGGAGTAGTGGTGTGGGGCTAAGAGACAAATAGTAGTAGTAGTAGTAGTAGTAGTCGTATGGGGTAGTGGCAGAGAGTGAAACGGGATAATAGCAGTAGTAGAGGGAATGGAAACTAGTAATTAGCAAAGAATTAAATGGCACACTGGGAAGATAGTGGCATGGCGTAGTGGGGGGGGGAGGGATAGGGGGGAAGGAAGGGGGTAAGTGGCATAGCGTGGTAAGGGGGAGGAAGGGGGGGGGAGGAGGGGTAAGTAAGTGGCATGGGACTTGTAGTTACACGGACCCACCTCGCGAGAACGCCACTTTAACAAGGCAGGTAGGAGCACTAATGAACTTCTCCAGACCTGTAGCTCCTCCTCCTCCTCCTCCTCCTCCTTCGGTGACTTCTGCTGCTGAGAGAGACGAGAGGAGGACGGTATCGTGGGTCTCAGCTGTGAGAAATGATAGGGAGAAATGGGTGGGAAATAGTGAGAAAAATGGGAGAAATGGGTGGGAGATAGTGAGAAAAATGGGAGAAATGGATGGGAAATAGTGAGAATTAATAGGATAAATTATTAGGAGATGTCAGAAATGATTAGGCAATGGATATAATGAGAGAACTAAGCAGGAGACTTAAAAATAATGGGAAATATATTGAGGAAATTATAGGAAATATTCATCGTCCGTCCGTTTACATAAACCACCACCACACACACCACCACCACACACACCACCACCACACACACACACCACCACCACACACCACCACACACACACCACCACCACACACACACCACCACCACACACCACCACACACCACTACCACCACCACCACACACCACCACACACCACTACCACCACACACACACCACTACCACCACACACACACCACTACCACCACACACCACAATACACACCACCATCACCACCACCACCACACACCACCATCACCACACACCACAATACACTACACCACCACCACACCACAGGGAGGTTCGGAGCTGATGAGGACGAATCATGATACCACACCACACTACCACCACACACCACAATACACCATACCACCACCACCACCACACACCACCACACACCACTATCACCACACACCACCACACACCACTACCACCACCACCACCACCACACACACCACTACCACCAAACACCACAATACACCACACCACCACTACCACACACCACCACACACCACCACACACACCACAATACACCACACCACCACCACCACTACAACACTCCATCACCACCACACACCACTACCACCACCACCACAACACCACCACCCCACACACACACCACCGCCACATCACCACCACCACACACCACTACCACCACCACACACACCACCACCACACCACACCACCACCACCACACCATCACTACCACACCACCACCACCACACCATCACTACCACATCTCACAACACCACCACCACACATCATCATCATCATCATCAACAGGGTAATAGGACTTACCTGCTCTCCTAGGTTGAGTATCACTTGAGCCAAGATCCAACTCGAATGCTCTCAGCGTTCACAATGGAAGGAAAAACTCCAGTGTTATTTGATCTCTACAGGGTTTATGCTGCACCAGACCCAAGCACCCGGGATACTTTTCGAATAATTTATGAGTATATTTTTATTCACAGAGAAAGGGTTACAGTGCGGGGAAAAATACCAACTGGATTATGGGAGAATGAAGTAATGCATTAATTCTGTCCGTCGTTGTGTCTGTTGAGTCATGTATGTAAAAATTATCTTGTATCAGTAGACGTGAATGGGTGTTTGTACATATTAAAAAAATGTATATAAGAAGCTTTCAGAATGTATGAGTTCTTTAAAAAATATATATATAAAAAAATGAATAGTTTTGTTACCAAGTTTGGGGTAAAGAAAATGATGTATTTGGTGGGATTTAAAGGGATTGGATATGTGAAGGCACCCACTAGGGATTAATGGGATTAAAATATCCAACCAAACCAAGACGGGATTTAATAAGATTATGGATACTGCATCTTCAGGTGTGCTCTCATTTACCTGGCAGTACTAAGGTGCGTCGCGTCGCTAAATATAAACACAACTAAAACTCCACCAAAACATTTATTGACTCTCCGTTCAAAAAAGATTCGCTTATTTCCCTCCAAAGAAAAGCACATTGATATCATAGGAGTAATTCTTTCTTCAGTATTTGTAAAAGTCCTTATGGAAATATTATCTTTCTCTCTATAGCTGAAATATTGATGTATTCCTTGGATGGAGAAATAGAGAATTGGTTATTACCCTAAACCCCTCCACACACACACACACACACACACACATTGCTTTCCCGCCAAATATCTATCCCCTGATGTTTTGGCGGGAAGTAACGACCAATGCAACAGCTGCAAGAGTAAACAAACCTATTTGGCTTTGCTCAACAACGCGCTTTGGCATCCATCAGATTAAATACCTCGTCAGCGCTTTGATGGGCGTGAGTGCTTTTGCTGCAGAGGAACTCGAAAGCGTTTGAAGCCTCCCAGTACGAAGGACATTAATGTGCGCAAATATTCTATATGACGACCAAGATGACGGCAACACCGCCCAGTTGTCATATTTGTTTTAGGCAATTCAGTTCCCAGACACGGAATTGCCTTGTGTAAATTTGAATGCTTGCTTGCCTGCGATTTGAAGTCTGGATATGAAGGCTTTATTCCTGGAGGCGTCGGGATGCTCACCGATCTGGAGGTATTAAAAAGATATTGAGGATATTTATTGGTGTTTTTTAATTTTTTTTTTTTTTTTTTTATTAAAGGAAGAAAAAATGTAAATTCTCCTTTGAGTTAAGATGTGTGTGTGTGTGTGTGTGTGTGTGTGTGTGTGTGTGTGTGTGTACCATGGAAAGACTCGATTTTTTCCTTACATTATTATCATCGTAAAGAAAACAAAATAAATAAGAGCACTGTCTTGTCATCTTTTATACAATATTAGGTAAAGTTGGAACGACTCTCTCTCTCTCTCTCTCTCTCTCTCTCTCTCTCTCTCTCTCTCTCTCTCTCTCTCTCCCATTCTTTTCCTTTTATTATGTATCTTTTTTATTTATTGTATATATATTTATTTTGGTTTTTTTTCAACTTTCTATGTGGCGGTGATGGCAGTTGACAGATGATGTTTTTGTTGTTTGTTTTTTGCATATGGATGGCACGCACACACACACACACACACACACACACACACACACACACACAGTGATTACGGATGAAATATGAATCATTAAAGAGGCGTTAAAACTCCCTCATTGGCACCCCCCCCTTTCTCCCCTTACTTCTTTACCCTCACCTTCAGTCTCTCTCCCCTCACTTTGCTCTCTCTCCTTCTCCTCCCTCCTTCTCTACCCCTTCTGTCTCTTCCTTTACCATCTCTCCCTCTTCTCAATTCTCCTGCTTCTTCATTCTCCCCTTTCTTTCTCTCCCCTCGCCTTGTCTCTTCCCCTCATCACCTGTTTCTCTCCCTCCCCTTCTGTTTCCCCTCATCTCTCCCTTCCTCTTACTGTTTCCTTCATCTTTTCCTCTCCTTCCCTCAATTCCCTTTTCTATGTCTCCTCTTCACCCCCCTCTCTACTCCCCCTTTTCCCCGCTCTATTCCCCTCTTTCTCCTCTTTACTCCCCCTTTTCCCCGCTCTATTCCCCTCTTTCTCCTCTTTACTCCCCCTTTTTCCCTCTACTCCCCTCTTTCCCCTCTCTACTCCCCTCTTTCCCCTCTCTACCCCTCTTTCCCCTCTCTACTCCCCCTTTTGCCCTCTACTCCCCTCTTTCCCCTCTGTACTCTCCTCTTCTCAACTGTTCCTCCACCTTTATCTCCCCTCCACTCACTCCTTCACAGGGACAGGTAAGAGGGGGTGAGGGAGGGGGTGTGGGGTGGAGGGGGGGTGTGGGGTGGGGAGGGGGGGTCTACACGGTTGATTGAATGGCAAACAGGTGATTTATATCCTATGAATAGTTAATGAAGCGCTGAGGTGATCCCATGACAGTGAAACAGTGACAAAAGGTTAGGTTAGGTTAGGTTAGGTTAAGTTAAGTTAAGTTAGGTTAGGTTAGGTTAGGTTAGCGTAGATACAGTAGTCAGGTTAGGTTAGGTTAGATAAAGTCAGGTTAGGTTAGGTTAGGTTATAGAAGGTTAGGTTAGCGTAGATACAGTAGTCAGGTTAGGTTAGGTTAGATAAAGTCAGGTTAGGTTAAGTTAGGTTAGGTTAGCGTAGATACAATAGTCAGGTTAGGTTAGATAAAGTCAGGTTAGGTTAAGTTAGGTTAGGTTAGCGTAGATACAATAGTCAGGTTAGGTTAGGTTAGATAAAGTCAGGTTAGGTTAAGTTAGGTTAGGTTAGCGTAGATACAATAGTCAGGTTAGGTTAGATAAAGTCAGGTTAGGTTAAGTTAGGTTAGGTTAGCGTAGATACAATAGTCAGGTTAGGTTAGGTTAGATAAAGTCAGGTTAGGTTAAGTTAGGTTAGGTTAGCGTAGATACAATAGTCAGGTTAGGTTAGATAAAGTCAGGTTAGGTTAAGTTAGGTTAGGTTAGCGTAGATACAATAGTCAGGTTAGGTTAGGTTAGATAAAGTCAGGTTAGGTTAGGTTAGTGTCTTGCCTCTCCAGTACAAAGGGGGAGGGAAATATTTCACGTAAGAAATTTGGTGAATCAGAACACGAGATGATGGTCTTGGAAGAGTCTGAGTGACAACCAAGACACGCATCAGCGGCCACCAGTCAACCGGGAAGTAGTGCGAGTGTTTTTGTTGTGGTTGCTAATGAGTTTAACTTGTTGGTTGATGGCGGGATGGATGGAAGATATTTAGAGCACACACACACACACACACACACACACACACACACACACACACACACACGCGAGAAACAGACATAAAATCAATGATCATAACAGCTGTCTGAGGCATCAACATTACTAAGACATTATATGAGCCACCAGACATAAACACGACCTAGAAACTATTACCCCCAGATGAGACATGATGGTGGTGATAGTGGTGGTGGTGATGGTGATGGTGGTGATGGTGATGATAGTGGTGATGGTGGTGATAGTGGTGATGGTGATGATGGTGGTGATGGTGGTGGTGGTGGTGGAGTGGTGATGGTGGTGATGATGGTGGTGATGGTGATGATAGTGGTGATGGTGGTGGTAGGGGGGTGATGGTGGTGGGTTGGTAGGAGTATAGTGGTGATGGTGATGGTAATGGTGGGGGTTGTGGTGGTAGTAGGGAGCAGAGAGGAAGCAATAACTAACGTAAGTATATATAATAACTGACAATAAACGCTTGACAAATAAGGTGATGGATGAGAGAGAGAGAGAGAGAGAGAGAGAGAGAGAGAGAGAGAGAGAGAGAGAGAGAGAGAGAGAGAGAGAGAGAGAGGACAAAAATGACACTTGGAAATGAGGGAGGAAGAGGAGGTAGTGAGGGGGGAAGAGGAGGTAATGAGGGAGGAAGAGGAGGTAGTGAGGGAGGAAGAGGAGGTAGTGAGGGAGGAAGAGGAGGTAGTGAGGGAGGAAGAGGAGGTAGTGAGGGGGGAAGGGGAGGTAATGAGGGAGGAAGAGGAGGTAGTGAGGGAGGAAGAGGAGGTAGTGAGGGAGGAAGAGGAGGTAGTGAGGGAGGAAGAGGAGGTAGTGAGGGAGGAAGAGGAAGTAGTGAGGGAGGAAGAGGAAGTAGTGAGGGAGGAAGAGGAGGTAGTGAGGGAGGAAGAGGAAGTAGTGAGGGAGGAAGAGGAGGTAGTGAGGGAGGAAGAGGAGGTAGTGAGGGAGGAAGAGGAGGCAGTGAGGGAGGAAGAGGAGGCAGTGAGGGAGGAAGAGGAGGTAGTGAGGGAGGAAGAGGAGGCAGTGAGGGAGGAAGAGGAGGCAGTGAGGGAGGAAGAGGAGGCAGTGAGGGAGGAAGAGGAGGTAGTGAGGGAGGAAGAGGAGGCAGTGAGGGAGGAAGAGGAGGTAGTGAGGGAGGAAGAGGAGGCAGTGAGGGAGGAAGAGGAGGCAGTGAGGGAGGAAGAGGAGGCAGTGAGGGAGGAAGAGGAGGTAGTGAGGGTGGAAGAGGAGGCAGTGAGGGAGGAAGAGGAGGCAGTGAGGGAGGAAGAGGAGGTAGTGAGGGAGGAAGAGGAGGCAGTGAGGGAGGAAGAGGAGGTAGTGAGGGAGGAAGAGGAGGCAGTGAGGGTGGAAGAGGAGGCAGTGAGGGAGGAAGAGGAGGCAGTGAGGGAGGAAGAGGAGGCAGTGAGGGAGGAAGAGGAGGTAGTGAGGGAGGAAGAGGAGGCAGTGAGGGAGGAAGAGGAGGCAGTGAGGGAGGAAGAGGAGGTAGTGAGGGAGGAAGAGGAGGTAGTGAGGGAGGAAGAGGAGGCAGTGAGGGAGGAAGAGGAGGCAGTGAGGGAGGAAGAGGAGGCAGTGAGGGAGGAAGAGGAGGCAGTGAGGGAGGAAGAGGAGGCAGTGAGGGAGGAAGAGGAGGCAGTGAGGGAGGAAGAGGAGGCAGTGAGGGAGGAAGAGGAGGTAGTGAGGGAGGAAGAGGAGGTAGTGAGGGAGGAAGAGGAGGTAGTGAGGGAGGAAGAGGAGGTAGTGAGGGAGGAAGAGGAGGCAGTGAGGGAGGAAGAGGAGGTAGTGAGGGAGGAAGAGGAGGTAGTGAGGGAGGAAGAGGAGGTAGTGAGGGAGGAAGAGGAGGTAGTGAGGGAGGAAGAGGAGGTAGTGAGGGAGGAAGAGGAGGCAGTGAGGGAGGAAGAGGAGGTAGTGAGGGAGGAAGAGGAGGTAGTGAGGGAGGAAGAGGAGGCAGTGAGGGAGGAAGAGGAGGTAGTGAGGGAGGAAGAGGAGGCAGTGAGGGAGGAAGAGGAGGTAGTGAGGGAGGAAGAGGAGGTAGTGAGGGAGGAAGAGGAGGTAGTGAGGGAGGAAGAGGAGGCAGTGAGGGAGGAAGAGGAGGCAGTGAGGGAGGAAGAGGAGGCAGTGAGGGAGGTTTAAACTGTATATCTCTCATTACAGGTAAGAGTGACGTCACATGTGGACACCTGTAACTAGAGAGAGAAGGTAAGTCCCTACCACACCCTGTCCCTACCACACCCTGTCCCTACCACACCCTGTCCCTACCACACCCAGCATCTATCACACCCTGTCCCTACCACACCCTGTTCCTACCACATCCTGCCACCACCACATCCTGCCACCACCACACCCTGCCACCACCACACCCTGAATCTACAACACCCTGTCCCTACCACACCCTGCATCTACCACACCCTGCATCTACCACACCCTGCATCTACCACACCCTGTCCCAACCACACCCTGTTCCAACCACACCCTGCCACCACCACATTCTGCCACCACCACATCCTGCCACCACCACACCCTGAATCTACCACACTGTCCCTACCACACCCTGTCCCTACCACACCCTGTCCCTACCACACCCTGTCCCTACCACACCCAGCATCTACCACACCCTGTCCCTACCACACCCTGTTCCTGTATGTATATTATGTATGCTGGATTATATATTATGTATGTATATTATGTATGTGCTCCATTTATGTATTATTTATTCAGCCTAGCTAGCAGCGTGTGGCAATGTTATTACCATATCCCACATGCTTAATTAATGTGCCTGGCGACGTATGGAAGCTGCTAATGTATCACTTGCCATACGTCGTCTATAGCAGTTGATCAAGGAGTCTAGCCGGGGAGAGTGCTGCTTCCCTTTGTGTACATACTCTTATCCAGTAAACCGAACCTACAAAACTATACAGGTGTTTGTGTTCCCTCCTGTATATAGAACTTATTATTCAGAACCTAACATGGCGCAGTGCGTAGGATTACTGGATAATTACGAGTGATAGTGCAAAGTTTGTGGAAAGCCGGCTTGGGTCAACTCCCGCGCCCCACCTCTCCTCCAAGAATCTCAGCAACTTTGAGCAGTGTCAGTGACAGTGATTTTCTGTGAAGTGTTTAGTGCATTGTGTGTTCGTGCCATTCATGTGTGACCTTGTTCTAAAGGATTCCCAAGGTATACGGCACGTTCTGGGCATTTGTAAGGAGTAGAGTTCAGTGCACCCGTCTCTGACCGCGTTCTGAGGGTAACTGGACTGACTGGGAGTCGCCGCGCCTCTCCCTCCACCCCCTCACAGCGCCGCCTCCACCCCCCCTCACAGCTGGGGCGAGACGCTTTGCCCGCCCGGGACACACACTCACTCACACACATACATGTACTAACACTCGCTGACCGCGCGGCTTCCTTATATATATTTTATATATATAATCTACTTATCTGTGTATTTAATTAATTTTTTATCTGAAATCTTGTTGATTCGACGGGCTGACCGGTCAACACTGATTTAAGACATAGTACACAGATGAAGTAGTTATGTCTCACGCCTTACGTAGCCGTGGACCCAGCGTCTGGATGAGTCAGGCGGGTGATAGCCCCGCAGAGATGGATGACCAGGCCGGCCACGACGCTCCAGCCCCCACATCGCGCAGTCCCTCACCTCAATATTCAGCGTTGTCTCCAGAGATAATTGCTTTACTGAAGTTTATGAGAGATGAGAAACGCGAGGATGAAGCCCACAGACGTTTGGCGGATGAGCACAGAAGGCAAGCAGAGGCAGAACGAGACAACCAACGGAGATTGGAAGACAGTGAACGGTTTGAAGCCTTGATATCTCGCCTCACTGTTAACCAAGCCCCTGGCTCTAACACTGCCTCGGTACTGACTGGTTCAGATACCTCATCCATGCTTCCTTCACACCCCCCAGCCCCACCTAAAGCAGCAGCTCAAACACCGCCCATCTTGAAGCCTGATGTGAATTTCCAGACTTTTCGTGAATGGCGGCGACGGTGGACTGATTATTCTACAATGGTGGATCTCCAGAGTTTGTCACAGCCTAAACAACTCATCCAGCTGCGTATGTGCCTGTCCTTGGAAATTCAGCGTGTCTTGGAACATACGTTGCAGGTACCCCCAACCTCTTCGCTGTCTGTAGAGGAGGTACTGGACGTTCTACAACGGCACATCAAAGGACAACAGAATGAAGCTCTGCGCAGGAGGGAATTGTTTAGCTGCAGACAGATGGAGGGTGAGTCTTTTGACGCCTTTTACGTACGTCTTAAGAGAGCCTCGGAAGAGGTAGATATATGTCCAGGCCACCACCAGCAGTGCGAGGAGACCCAGTTGAAGCAGGTGATCCTGATGGGTGTTAAGGACGAGGAACTTGTCCAACGCCTCACCTCCCTCGACTCTTCCTCTTCTCTTAAGGATGTGTTGACGATATGTCGCTCCTATGAGGCTGCCAGGTGTGCCACCTCTGCCATCCGTGCTCCCCCTACAGCTGTACGCGCTGTGTCCCGGTACAAGGACAAGAAGTCTGTTCCTACGCCTTCGCCCACCACGTCCACGCCCGGTTTATTTTGCAACAACTGTGGTAAGCAGCACGGAACACAGGTGTGTCCAGCTGCTCAGTCTACCTGCAACAGTTGTGACCGTAAGGGCCACTGGTCACTCACAGTACGGTGCCCAGCCAAACGCGTCCAGTGCAATGTGTGTGGTCGTCTGGGCCACTATGACAAGTGTTGCCTTTCCAACATACCCAAGGGACCGCATCGGCGGAAGCTTCAGCCCCCTTCCACCAGAGAGGGCCGCCCACAGTCTTCCAATCAGAGGCACGACGACTCCTGACAACGCTCGAGCCACATTAGGAATGTGTGCTCCCCCCCCCGCGTCCCAGGACCAAAGTCCCCCAGTACATCAGCGTCATCGTGACCTACGGCGGTGTGTCATCCCGTCTTCAGATGTTGCCCGACACCGGCGCTGATGCTACAGTCATCGGTCCCCAGCATTTGCAATGCTTGGGGCTCTCTCCAAGTGATCTAGGACCGCCCCCCAAGGATCTCCGCTTTATGGCAGATGGTTCACAGATGACCCCGGCCCTAGGTTCACTCTATGCACACGTCACCTTTGGCAACAGGTCGTGTCAAGCCTGGATTGATGTGCATAATGGCGTCCCGACTCCTTTGCTGTCCTACAGACATTGCCAAGAGTTGGCCATCATCTCCCAGGACTCCCCAACACCGATTCTCGAGGTAAAACACGCCAACAGGGTGCACGAAGGGAGCAGCAACTACCCTGCTGCCGCCCTACCCCTACCTCTGGCCAGTGACACCTCTCCTTCGGTAGTTGTCCCTGCTGCTTCAAGTCTCCACGCCTTGGCTCGCCTCCACGACAGTCACTGTGGAGCCGAGGCCACCAAACGGCGTGCAAGACAGACTGTGTTCCGGCCTGGCATCGACCCCGACATCTCCAATGCTGTCCAGGTGTGTAAGCCCCGCCACGTATTACAACCCAGCCAGCAGCAGGAACCCTTTATGAGTGACGACAACCCCACCCGCCCCTTTGAGTCTGTGTCGGCCGACTTTTTCTGTGTGTCAGGAAAGTCCTTCCTCGTTATCGTCGACCGTCTCTCTGGTTGGCCGGTTGTCATCAAGTGCGGTAATGACACGACGTCTGCCGCCACCATCAGCAAGTTCCGCCACTACTTCCGTGACGTGGGCGTTTCTGTACGCCTGCGAGCCGACGGAGGGCCTCAGTTCACAAGCCGGGACTTTGCTGTGTTCCTTGACCGATGGGGAGTCCGGCATGTGTTGTCATCGCCCCATTACCCGCAGTCCAACGGCCACGCTGAGGCTGCTGTCAAATCCCTGAAGCACCTCATCCTTAAGGTGGCCCCTTCTGGGAACATTGACTGCGAGGCCTTCGACAGGGGTCTTCTTGAACTCCGCAACACACCTAACTACACCGGACGCTCCCCTGCCCAGGTTTTGTATGGACGCCCCCTTCGTTCTTGTGTCCCTGCTCACCCTCAATCCTTCTCCAAGGAGTGGCAGGCCAAGACAGAGGATTGTGATCGCCGAGCCGCCGAACGTGTTCAGGACGTCGTCGCCCGCTACAATGACCACGCCCGTTCTCTCCCCAGGTTGAGTGTCGGCACCCAAGTCCGTGTTCAGGACCCGACCTCCCTACGTTGGGACAAAGTAGGCGTAGTCATGGGTCTCGGCAGGTCACGGGACTACCAGGTGCGGTTACCCAGTGGTCGTGTGTGGTGGAGGAACCGCCGTTTTCTCCGACCCGTAACAATGCCTTCTGCTGGCCCCGCCACCAGTGTTGAGTCCCATACCCTTCCCAGTGATGAAGTCCCTCGACCCTCAGAACGGATCCAAAAGAAAAGGTCCGCTCAAGACTTTGCTATGAGCGTATAGGGGGGAGGGAGGTGTATGTATATTATGTATGCTGGATTATATATTATGTATGTATATTATGTATGTGCTCCATTTATGTATTATTTATTCAGCCTAGCTAGCAGCGTGTGGCAATGTTATTACCATATCCCACATGCTTAATTAATGTGCCTGGCGACGTATGGAAGCTGCTAATGTATCACTTGCCATACGTCGTCTATAGCAGTTGATCAAGGAGTCTAGCCGGGGAGAGTGCTGCTTCCCTTTGTGTACATACTCTTATCCAGTAAACCGAACCTACAAAACTATACAGGTGTTTGTGTTCTCTCCTGTATATAGAACTTATTATTCAGAACCTAACATGGCGCAGTGCGTAGGATTACTGGATAATTACGAGTGATAGTGCAAAGTTTGTGGAAAGCCGGCTTGGGTCAACTCCCGCGCCCCACCTCTCCTCCAAGAATCTCAGCAACTTTGAGCAGTGTCAGTGACAGTGATTTTCTGTGAAGTGTTTAGTGCATTGTGTGTTCGTGCCATTCATGTGTGACCTTGTTCTAAAGGATTCCCAAGGTATACGGCACGTTCTGGGCATTTGTAAGGAGTAGAGTTCAGTGCACCCGTCTCTGACCGCGTTCTGAGGGTAACTGGACTGACTGGGAGTCGCCGCGCCTCTCCCTCCACCCCCTCACAGCGCCGCCTCCACCCCCCCTCACAGCTGGGGCGAGACGCTTTGCCCGCCCGGGACACACACTCACTCACACACATACATGTACTAACACTCGCTGACCGCGCGGCTTCCTTATATATATTTTATATATATAATCTACTTATCTGTGTATTTAATTAATTTTTTGTCTGAAATCTTGTTGATTCGACGGGCTGACCGGTCAACACTGATTTAAGACATAGTACACAGATGAAGTAGTTATGTCTCACGCCTTACGTAGCCATGGACCCAGCGTCTGGATGAGTCAGGCGGGTGATAGCCCCGCAGAGATGGATGACCAGGCCGGCCACGACGCTCCAGCCCCCACATCGCGCAGTCCCTCACCTCAATATTCAGCGTTGTCTCCAGAGATAATTGCTTTACTGAAGTTTATGAGAGATGAGAAACGCGAGGATGAAGCCCACAGACGTTTGGCGGATGAGCACAGAAGGCAAGCAGAGGCAGAACGAGACAACCAACGGAGATTGGAAGACAGTGAACGGTTTGAAGCCTTGATATCTCGCCTCACTGTTAACCAAGCCCCTGGCTCTAACACTGCCTCGGTACTGACTGGTTCAGATACCTCATCCATGCTTCCTTCACACCCCCCAGCCCCACCTAAAGCAGCAGCTCAAACACCGCCCATCTTGAAGCCTGATGTGAATTTCCAGACTTTTCGTGAATGGCGGCGACGGTGGACTGATTATTCTACAATGGTGGATCTCCAGAGTTTGTCACAGCCTAAACAACTCATCCAGCTGCGTATGTGCCTGTCCTTGGAAATTCAGCGTGTCTTGGAACATACGTTGCAGGTACCCCCAACCTCTTCGCTGTCTGTAGAGGAGGTACTGGACGTTCTACAACGGCACATCAAAGGACAACAGAATGAAGCTCTGCGCAGGAGGGAATTGTTTAGCTGCAGACAGATGGAGGGTGAGTCTTTTGACGCCTTTTACGTACGTCTTAAGAGAGCCTCGGAAGAGGTAGATATATGTCCAGGCCACCACCAGCAGTGCGAGGAGACCCAGTTGAAGCAGGTGATCCTGATGGGTGTTAAGGACGAGGAACTTGTCCAACGCCTCACCTCCCTCGACTCTTCCTCTTCTCTTAAGGATGTGTTGACGATATGTCGCTCCTATGAGGCTGCCAGGTGTGCCACCTCTGCCATCCGTGCTCCCCCTACAGCTGTACGCGCTGTGTCCCGGTACAAGAAGGACAAGAAGTCTGTTCCTACGCCTTCGCCCACCACGTCCACGCCCGGTTTATTTTGCAACAACTGTGGTAAGCAGCACGGAACACAGGTGTGTCCAGCTGCTCAGTCTACCTGCAACAGTTGTGACCGTAAGGGCCACTGGTCACTCACAGTACGGTGCCCAGCCAAACGCGTCCAGTGCAATGTGTGTGGTCGTCTGGGCCACTATGACAAGTGTTGCCCTTCCAACATACCCAAGGGACCGCGTCGGCGGAAGCTTCAGCCCCCTTCCACCAGAGAGGGCCGCCCACAGTCTTCCAATCAGAGGCACGACGACTCCTGACAACGCTCGAGCCACATTAGGAATGTGTGCTCCCCCCCCCCGCGTCCCAGGACCAAAGTCCCCCAGTACATCAGCGTCATCGTGACCTACGGCGGTGTGTCATCCCGTCTTCAGATGTTGCCCGACACCGGCGCTGATGCTACAGTCATCGGTCCCCAGCATTTGCAATGCTTGGGGCTCTCTCCAAGTGATCTAGGACCGCCCCCCAAGGATCTCCGCTTTATGGCAGATGGTTCACAGATGACCCCGGCCCTAGGTTCACTCTATGCACACGTCACCTTTGGCAACAGGTCGTGTCAAGCCTGGATTGATGTGCATAATGGCGTCCCGACTCCTTTGCTGTCCTACAGACATTGCCAAGAGTTGGCCATCATCTCCCAGGACTTCCCAACACCGATTCTCGAGGTAAAACACGCCAACAGGGTGCACGAAGGGAGCAGCAACTACCCTGCTGCCGCCCTACCCCTACCTCTGGCCAGTGACACCTCTCCTTCGGTAGTTGTCCCTGCTGCTTCAAGTCTCCACGCCTTGGCTCGCCTCCACGACAGTCACTGTGGAGCCGAGGCCACCAAACGGCGTGCAAGACAGACTGTGTTCCGGCCTGGCATCGACCCCGACATCTCCAATGCTGTCCAGGTGTGTAAGCCCCGCCACGTATTACAACCCAGCCAGCAGCAGGAACCCTTTATGAGTGACGACAACCCCACCCGCCCCTTTGAGTCTGTGTCGGCCGACTTTTTCTGTGTGTCAGGAAAGTCCTTCCTCGTTATCGTCGACCGTCTCTCTGGTTGGCCGGTTGTCATCAAGTGCGGTAATGACACGACGTCTGCCGCCACCATCAGCAAGTTCCGCCACTACTTCCGTGACGTGGGCGTTCCTGTACGCCTGCGAACCGACGGAGGGCCTCAGTTCACAAGCCGGGACTTTGCTGTGTTCCTTGACCGATGGGGAGTCCGGCATGTGTTGTCATCGCCCCATTACCCGCAGTCCAACGGCCACGCTGAGGCTGCTGTCAAATCCCTGAAGCACCTCATCCTTAAGGTGGCCCCTTCTGGGAACATTGACTGCGAGGCCTTCGACAGGGGTCTTCTTGAACTCCGCAACACACCTAACTACACCGGACGCTCCCCTGCCCAGGTTTTGTATGGACGCCCCCTTCGTTCTTGTGTCCCTGCTCACCCTCAATCCTTCTCCAAGGAGTGGCAGGCCAAGACAGAGGATTGTGATCGCCGAGCCGCCGAACGTGTTCAGGACGTCGTCGCCCGCTACAATGACCACGCCCGTTCTCTCCCCAGGTTGAGTGTCGGCACCCAAGTCCGTGTTCAGGACCCGACCTCCCTACGTTGGGACAAAGTAGGCGTAGTCATGGGTCTCGGCAGGTCACGGGACTACCAGGTGCGGTTACCCAGTGGTCGTGTGTGGTGGAGGAACCGCCGTTTTCTCCGACCCGTAACAATGCCTTCTGCTGGCCCCGCCACCAGTGTTGAGTCCCATACCCTTCCCAGTGATGAAGTCCCTCGACCCTCAGAACGGATCCAAAAGAAAAGGTCCGCTCAAGACTTTGCTATGAGCGTATAGGGGGGAGGGAGGTGTATGTATATTATGTATGCTGGATTATATATCATGTATGTATATTATGTATGTGCTCCATTTATGTATTATTTATTCAGCCTAGCTAGCAGCGTGTGGCAATGTTATTACCATATCCCACATGCTTAATTAATGTGCCTGGCGACGTATGGAAGCTGCTAATGTATCACTTGCCATACGTCGTCTATAGCAGTTGATCAAGGAGTCTAGCCGGGGAGAGTGCTGCTTCCCTTTGTGTACATACTCTTATCCAGTAAACCGAACCTACAAAACTATACAGGTGTTTGTGTTCCCTCCTGTATATAGAACTTATTATTCAGAACCTAGCAGTTCCTACCACATCCTGCCACCACCACACCCTGCATCTACCACCCCCTGTATCTACCACACCCTGCATGTACCACACCCTGTCACTACCACATCCTTCCCCGTACCATACCCTAGCACCTTCCCTGCCAAACCCCACTTACCAAGCCTTGACACACCCCTACCACACCTCTACCACACTCTACCACACCCCTACCACACCCGCCCATCATCTATATTTCACCTTCACAGTTCACCATGATGGCCCCCCAGTTGCCAGGTAAGGTAATTAATGTTTCACACCCCCCCCCCCCTCCCACGTCGTGTCTCGGGGCCTTAACAGAGCTAGACGTGTACAAGAACCCCCCCTTTCACACCTTAACACCCCACCTGCATCTCGGGGCTGTCTGAATTGCCTGTCTGTCTGTCTATGATGTCGCTGTTTACCTCAGTCTTGGTAATAGACAGATATATTTAAACAGATTGGCATGATTACAGTGATCTATCTGTCTATTTTTATATTTAGACAGGTAACATTGTACAATAGACAGGTAACATTGTAAAATAGACAGGTAACATTGTAATATAGACAGGTAACATTGTAAAATAGACAGGTAACATTGTAAAATAGACAGGTAACATTGTAATATAGACAGGTAACATTGTAAAATAGACAGGTAACATTATAATATAGACAGGTATGAGGTACAGGTATGTGTCGTTATTCGCTCTCAACTTATTTAACAAAGGAATGACGAAAAATGTCTCGCTAAAGTCTCGTATATAGAGCGTTAGATAGAGAGATATTTGCGTGTGTCATTTACGAACGAAAGGTGTCATTTATCATAGTACGGGCGAGTCCATTAATGCCTCGTGGGGGAGTTCACATATCAGCTGTTTTTGTTTACTTTGCGGGAGACCTGTGTGGTATGGTGTGGTGTGGTGTGTCGCCCCTGTGGTGTGGTGTGTGGTGTGGTGTGGTGTGGTGTGGTGGTTTGATAGTCAAATGTTTGAAAACATTTATAAAGGAAATATTGAACAAGTGAACACCTGAACACTTTGTTGAACACTTGAACACCTTACTGAACACCTGAACACTTTATTGAACACCTGAACACTCACCTGAACACTGTACTAAACACGAATTTTTTGATCATCCTTTACCTGTTTCCTCCACCACCTGAAGTTCTAGAGAGGTGACCTGACCCCCCGTGTGTGTAGGTCGTTCCCGGTGACCTATGACCTACTGACGAGGGCTCACACTTAGTTAATCTGAGTAATTAATCTGTAGACGAAGTTTAGTCCCGTGTGAGCTGGTGTTGAGGAGGAGGGGGCGGGGGGGGGGGGTGGCGAGAGAGAAATGGAGATAAAAGAAAGGGAGAGAAGTAAGGGAGAAAGAGGAAGTGAGATTGAGAGGAAAGGAATTGGAGAAAGGATTGAGGGAGGAAGGAGGGAGAAGAGAAGATTGGCTGGGAGGAGGAGGAGGAGAGGGGAGAGACTGGGTGAGGCGAAGAGTGAGAGGAAGGAGAAAGGGGAAGGAAAGGGATATTGAGAATGGAGAGGGGGGGGAAATTGAGAGGAAAGGGGAGGAGGTAAGAGCATGAGGAAAGGGAGGGGTAAGGAGACTGGGAAGGGAGAGAGAGATTAAATAATTGATACTCGTAAAGGGAAGACACACACACACACACACACACACACACACACACACACACACACACACACACACACACACACACGTAATTACCACCGTCAAGAAAAAAATTCGCGAGTGGCAATATGGTGGTGGAAACAGATTGGCGAGAAAAGAGGAAAAAAATATCGCCAAAATTTTCCATCATATTGAGGAAGAAATTGGCAATTATTCTTTAAGGTACCGCCGCCAACTGACGTGTAATATTGGCGAAGGTGTTGGTATATCTTTTCACTTGGCGTTTGGAATTCGCGGTTCCTTTGTGGTCTCGCGAAATATTGAAGGTGTCTGAGTGTTATAGTCGGGAATGGTGAGTCTTATAGCCAGGAATGGTGGGTCTTATAGCCAGGAATGGTGGGTTTTATAGCCAGGAATGGTGAGTCTTATCGCCGGGAATGGTGAGTCTTATAACCAGGAATGTTAAATGCTGTATCTGGTTCACGCATGGGGCACCCCTAGTCCACCCAGCTGAATGGGTCCCTAACTTTACCACTGGGGAAGAGAGAGCGGTCGAGTACAGTGTCGGCCCAGTGTACTGAAGGCTTGGTGGGGTGTTGATACTGTCCTTGAAGAGTCGTCAGGCCTACGGGACCATTACTGATAAAGAGGGGGAAACGTGTGTGTGTATGTGTGTGTGTAATAATAATAATAATAATAATTAACGGTTTATTGAAAGAGCTTGGCAGCCAGAAGGCTGAAAATATACAGTTACATATTTGGGGAATGGGTTACGAATTACAAATAATATACAAGTAACATAAGTGACACAAATAAGACATATAATAACTTAGATGGGGAAAAGCTCAAACTACAGTTCATTTCAACATAGTGACAGTGTTACAGTATTACAAGTTATTGATAATTTTTACAATGGTTGGGACTGGGCTGTTCTTATAGCGATCAGTTCGTGCACGTATGGGCTGGATGCGGTTGTGGTGTCGAACAGCAATTCTCGGACAAGGGACCTCGGGTGGTAGTAGGAGCCGGTGTCGGGGATGGTGTAGAAGCTTCTTACCAAATTTGCAGATGAGGTCGTGGTGATGGTCAGTGAGAGTCGAAAGGGTCAGTGTGTTGAGCGCTTCTTGATATGTGGAGTAGGAGTGGGAGAGAATAATCTTGCATGCCCTCTTTTGCACTTTTTCTAGGTGTTTACGTTGTGTGGCATTTAGGGAGGAAGACCAGGTGGGGGAGGCATAGGTGAGCTTGGGAAGTATGAATGTTGTGTAAACACTGAGGAGCTCGTGTGCAGGAACTCCGAGGGACTTGAGTCGGCGGAGGAGGTGGAGACGGAAACTGGAGGATTTGACAACTTCATTGACGTGTGGTTTCCAATTTAGTTTGTTGTCTATGGTGACGCCGAGGAGCTTCGTGGAATCTACAACCTGGAGTGTGTTGGGACCTAGAGTAATGGAAGGAGGTGGGACAATGTCGGAGGAGAGGTTAATGTGCATAACCATGGTCTTGGTATGGTTGATGGTGACATGGTTGTTGGTGGCCCAGTTTTGGAGACTGTTCAATAAATCCTGAAGGGCGGTATAGTTGGGAGCAGAATTGTTGACACTGATCCCAATGGTGGAGTCGTCGACATATTTCCAGCGAGCAGGGGTTTCTCTTAGGGCATCATTGATGAGCATAAGGAAGCAGAGTGGTCCCATCTTGGTGCCTTGGGGGACGCCACAGGTGAGTGACTGAAAGGTGGAGACAGCCCCTCGGAAGCGTACAGCTTGGCGTCGGTCACTGAGGAAGTCTGTAAGCCATGGTATGAGGCTTCTTCGAAGCCCGAGGTCAATAGCTTTGTTGATGATTATATTGTGGTCGACTAGGTCGAACGCTTTAGTGAAATCAATGAAGGCGACAGCTACAGACGTTTTTCGTTTCTCGAGATGGCGGTATATGTAATCGAGAAAGCTGACAAGACAGTGAGTGGTGGAGGAAGTTTTCATGTTGCCAAATTGCTGAGGGTCTACGACTCCTGCAATATCAGCATAAGCCCAGTCGAACACAAAACTTTCACAGATTAGGCTGGGTATTGGGGTGATTGCAATAGGTCGTAGCTGATTTAAGGATTGTGGGCTGGTTGACTTGGGCACTGGTGATACATAAGAGGTCTTCCAGTCAGCTGGGCATCTGGCTTGACTGAGAGAAGCATTGATGATGGAGCAGAGGGGTTTAGCAAGCTCCGGGGAGAACTCCTTGAAGAGTTTCATTGGTAAGTCAATGGGGGTGGTGGAGCGTTTTAATTTTAGTTTGTCCAGGCGTTTTGCTACGTCAAATTCTTCTACTAAGTCAGTGGGAAGGGGGGCTGGTAGGTAAGCAGGGAGAGTGGTTGTGTCAAGCCGGGGGAGCGTCTGGCATATAGTAGCGAAATGGTTATTTGTTTGCTCAGCTGCGTCAACACTAGTGAGATGGCTAAGGAAGGGGAGGGGGTGTGTCTTATTGTTTAGTCCACAGAGTTCTTTAAGCTTACCATACCATTGACTGATGTTGGTCTGCTTCAGGTGTTGTAATTTGGTTGGGTAGTGGGACTTTTTTGCAGTACGTATTTCGCGGATGACTCGGTTGCGAAGTGACCTGTAGCGGATGTGGTCATTGAGATGAAAGGCTCTGTCTCTCTGTTGCATAAGTCTTTTGATCCGAGGTGTGATCCAGGGCAAGTCAGCTGGGTGAGATCTGACGGACTTCTCGGGGAAGAAGTGGTGGTGAGCTTGCGTGGTGGTGTTGGTATAATTTATCCATTTGGTTTCCACGTCATCCACGCTAAGTACTTCAGTCCAGGGATGGTGAACTATCCACTGCCCGAAGAGGCGCACTGCAGAGTCAGTAATCGGCCTGTAGGTCTTGATGTAGGGTCTCAGTACTTGAGTGGGAGTGGCAGCTGGGGACCAGAGCACTGATAAGTGTGTGCTACACCCGATAGGAGGCATTGATTGAGGTGGTTGGTACTGGTCCGCTAAGTCAGTTAAGATAAGGTCCAGGGTATTTTGACCGTGTGTGGGGAAGGTCACAACTTGTGATAGTGATAGCTGGTCCTGGATATCAGTGGTGTCAATTTCATTTAAATCCCCACATAATATTAACTTGGCACATGGGTACCTAACTCTGAGGTGGTCTGAGGTGGTGATGAGATGATTGATAAGAGTGTCTCTGGTGGGTGATCGAGGCGGATGGTATGCCACACAGATTATAATGGAAGCAGTGTTGCGTGGGTGGGCTCTTAGCACGACACGCACCCATAATGCTTCCACATCTGCTGGGACTTGAACATCCAGGCGTGACGGGCGTAGGTCATCTTGACAGAAGAGGGCAACGCCCCCTCCGCGTCTATGTGAACGAAGGTGATGAAAGAGTTGATATCCCTCAATATGACACGTTTCAGGCACAATTTGCCAGGCCTCACATATGGCAACGACGCTCGCGGCGGTTGACCTGACTGTAGTTGCCAGCTCGTCGAACTTGTTAGCTAGGGAAGTGACGTTGGATAGCAGTAAAGACGGGAGATCATACCATATCCGTGGAACTTCAGTGTGGTGGTATGGTCTGTCAGGGGTGGGTTTCTCCGGTTTCCTAGTGGAGGTTACGGTTCTAATGGGCTTATGTGCATGACGGCCTTGTCTACGGCTCCGCGCGTGGAATAGGTTTAGTGACTTGAGTAGCGCGATAACACTGCCATCAGGATAACCGTTCCCACGCTTTAGATGGTACAGAGTGCGTCGGGAGTAAGTGATTGGTGGCCATCTGTTGAAATCTGTTGTGGGCGGACGGAAGTGTTTGTCACTGGCGGCACTTTGAGGGACACTGACACTGGTAGACATCTGTTAATATTTGTCAGTCGTAAAGACCGTGGTCTTTGTCCCTGGTGCTTGGGGTCGCCGACACAGTTTTCACGATATATGTAAACACCGCGGTGGTCCTTGTCACTGGCACTTTAAAGGTGACCGATAAAGTGCCCACTGTGTGTGTGTGTGTGTGTGTGTGTTAATATTTGGCAGTGTTGACTGACTCATTTATTTATTTAATTATTTATTTATTTATTTAATATATAGTAACTAGTATGCCAGGTTAACACTTCATGTAAACAACGATAAATAAATATGTCTGTTTTGTTATCATTATTTTCTAAAAAACTGTCAGGCAGTGCCAACGTCCGCTGCCTTAACAATGGCTGCCTATCTCTAAACTGTAGTCATATATTCATGAATTCTGAAGGACCTCTTGACCAATCAAAAGTCAGGAAAGGCATAAAAATAAAGGCCGTTGGAGGAAGTCTTACCGGTACAGCAGGAAGTAATGGCCTACTATCCTCCTTACAATCCCGCCGAGACCAACTGAGAAGTCATTGTACGACACACACACACACACACACACACACACACACACACACACACACACACACACACACACACACAGAGTCAACAACAATGAAAGGGTACACCAAAAAACACCACCACCTTTGGACCACCAGAGTTAAACGCAGGAAAACACCCATAAAAACAGACCCTATGTTAAATCCGGTTTGTGTCGTGTCTTTGTCTGAGCCACCACACACGACTGAGAGAGAGAGAGAGAGAGAGAGAGAGAGAGAGAGAGAGAGACCACTTCTTCTACACGGGTCTTGCTATACGGATCTTTGGGTCTTAGGGCACCCTGAGGCCTCTCACTCCGTTTTCCAACCTTTTGTGACAGGATAGTAATCGAAACTTCATTTTTTGTAGTTTAAGGAGTCACTTGTGAATTTTGTCTTCTTGTTTTCTTTTTAAGGGGTCACTTGTGTGTATTTAGGCATTCTGTTTTCTATTTGGGGGGGGGGACTATTTATTTCGCGTCAACTATTGCAAACTTTCTTGTGTTACCTGAGATAATCAGATGGTTCTATTAAATCGTGTTACCTGTAATTTCAGGTAGATTATAATGTTATGTTACCTTAACCTTAATCTTGTTTCACCTGTAATTTATGGTAGATGGTCTTAAATCTTGTGATACCTGTAATTTAAGGTACATTATCACCCACCTTGTGTTACCTGCCTGACCCCCCCCCTCTCCCACCTGGCTGCTTAGCTACTCGAATTAGACAAAGTTATACTCCAGTGTTGGCAGTAAAATTATCTATCCATCTAATTTATCTATCTATCTATCTATGTGTTTGTGTGTGTTCATCTCTCTCTCTCTCTCTCTCTCTCTCTCAGGTGAGGTAGAGGTTCTAGAGGCCAGCTGGAGGTACCTTAATCACCCTCAGTCACAAGGCAGAGTTGAGGTAATTTTCCCCCGGAGGTTAACATAGTTCTTAGATCCTTGTTGCCCGGAGTGGCTGGCCTTATTATTATTATTATTATTATTATTATTATTATTATTATTATTATTATTGTTGTTGTTGTTGTTGTAATCATCATCATCATCATCATCATCATCATCATCATCATCATCATTCACTCTCTTCCCCCTGACAATATTTACACAGGAGTATGAAGAATGACCCACGGGCCTAATTGCTATACATTAGTTTTACCTCCAACGTCCGTCCTTCAATTATTACCTTGATAGTTAATTAAGATAAGGACCCGGTGTGCGTAGGGCGGTATACGCTTTATCTACCCGACGTCCACCCGTTATGTTTGTTTAAGTTGTGAGTAGATAATTACCGCTAAATTGCGTTAGTTTTGTAGATGTTGTGGGGGGGGGGGGGGGTTGTAGTTGCGTATTTTATTTATTTCTTTATTTTTTTACGTAGTTGCGTAGTTTTTTGTAGGACTATTGTTAATCTTCCTGGGAAAAGACATTAAAGCAAGAGACGAGAAAATATAAAAGTAATACCACAAAGAAATAAACGAAAAATATTTATCTCATAAAACCATAAAACAAAAGTGAGAGAAAAGAGAGAGAGAAATGAGAGAGAAAAAGAGAGAAAATTGAAGCTAGGGATTTAATGCTTGAGAGACCCACTTCAAGGGATTAATTAAAGTCAGGTAAATCCCATTAAGGATTACTCGGACAGGTTGCAAGGGGGGGTAGCAGGTGAGACTCATTAACGTGTGGCTTTAAATGGTGTTTCTTTGTGGAGGTTAAGTGTTTGTGAAGGTTAAGTGTTTGTGAAGGATAAGTGTTTGTTTGTTCATATAGTCCGTTAAATAAAGGTCTCACTATAAACACCAGGAAAGATTGAGTAAAGGGTCACAAAGTATCGGGTTCGACCGTCATTTGTTTCAAGAATTTTCTCCTCTGGGCTCCAATAATTTTTCCCGAGGTGAGGCGGAACTTTAGGTAATATTAGCTTGAACTATGGTAAAGGTGAGGGCTCCCTACACCGCCCCTCACCTCTCTCTCATTTCTCACACACTAATATCCAATTTCACGTTTGTTTTTACTCTTAAATAGTTTCGGTTTCTGATGTAATAGGAAGGAAGGTTAGGTTAGGTTTTTATTTTCTGAAGACTAAATTTTTTCATGATTCTTTTTCTTTCTTTTATTTTTTTTTTATTTCATTTTATTTTTTTTTTAGTTTTATTTTTTAATATGTAATAAATTTAAGATGCCTCAGAGTATACTATCGCACGTTGATTCATAAAAATAGTAATGTGACTATTTTTTTTCGCTTTTATTTTCCCTCTCCCCCCCCTCCCCTCCCCCCCCCCACTTCTCAATCTCCCCCTCCTGTTCTCCCTCTCCTCTCTCCTCCATTTTTTCCTTCTTCCCCTCCTATCCCCTCCCCGCCTCTTCTTCTTCTCCCCTCTATTTAAATCTCCCTCCCCTCCCCTCTCCCCCTCTTCATCACCCCTTTTTCTCTTCTCTCTCCCCATCCTCCTCCCATTCTCCCCCTTATTCCACCTCCCCTAAAACCCTTAATGGTAATAGGAACCCTGAATCGACCCTTGACACAGCTGTAATCTTTCACTAGGAAGAGGAGGAGGAAGGGGGGTAGGGAAGAAACGAGCCCTTAGGGGAGAAATAAAGGGTTAAGGAGTGTTAATGGGTAAGGGGGTCGAGATAATAGGACAGGGGAGGGAGATGGCCAGGGGGGGGGGGGGTGGGGGGGGGTTGAAGAGACTTGGGAGGGTTGTCCCTTAATGGGGTTAGGGAGATTTAGGGGAGAAGAGACCCATTAAGGGAGTTATTAGGTAGGGGTTGATAAAGGGTGTAAGGAGGAGTTAAGGGTAGCAAGGGTTTGGTAAGGGGAAGGAAAGGGGAAAGGATGAAGAAAGGGAGATTGTAGGGGGGGGAAGGGGAAAAAAGGGAGGGGGATTTGGGGGGGTGTAGTAGTAGTAGTAGTAGTAGTAGTAGTAGTAGTAGTAGTAGTAGTAGTTAGGTAAATAGTGGTGGGTATTGGCGGATAATATCGGGTAGTGTGGGGCAATGGCGGCGGGTAGTGGCCGGTAATGTCAGGTATTAGCGGGTAATGGAGGTGGGTATTGGTGGGTAGTGGCGGGTAATTGCGGTGGGTATTGGTGGATAGTGGCGGGTAATGGCGGTGGATAGTAGCGGATAATTGCGGTGGGTAATGGCGGGGTCATCAGGCCAACAGCTGCGTCGGGTGACACATTACAGTCGATTTTTTTCCCTCTTCTTTAACTGAGTGTTGGTGATAATGATGTGTGTGTGATGGATGGTGACGCCCCGAGCTGGCAACACTGACGGGGGCCCCTACCTCGTTCTTATCTGGTAACACTGACGGGGGCCCCTACCTCGTCCTTATCTGGTAACACTGACGGGGGCCCCTACCTCGTCCTTATCTGGTAACACTGACGGGGGCCCCTACCTCGTTCTTATCTGGTAACACTGACGGGGGCCCCTACCTCGTCCTTATCTGGTAACACTGACGGGGGCCCCTACCTCGGCCTTATCTGGTAACACTGACGGGGGCCCCTACCTCGGCCTTAGCTGGTAACACTGACGGGGGCCCCTACCTCGGCCTTATCTGGTAACACTGACGGGGGCCCCTACCTCGGCCTTAGCTGGTAACACTGACGGGGGCCCCTACCTCGGCCTTATCTGGTAACACTGACGGGGGCCCCTACCTCGTCCTTATCTGGTAACACTGACGGGGGCCCCTACCTCGTCCTTATCTGGTAACACTGACGGGGGCCCCTACCTCGTCCTTATCTGGTAACACTGACGGGGGCCCCTACCTCGTCCTTATCTGGTAACACTGACGGGGGCCCCCTACCTCGTCCTTATCTGGTAACACTGACGGGGGCCCCTACCTCGTCCTTATCTGGTAACACTGACGGGGGCCCCCTACCTCGTCCTTATCTGGTAACATTGTATATATCGCTAGTCTATCCTTGGCAACACTGTATATCTTCCCCTTCCCCCCCCACACACACACTCCTCTCACCCCCCCCCCCCCACACACACACACACACTCCTCTACCCCACACCCTACCCCCACACACACACTCCTCCCTCCCTCCCCCCCCCACACACATACACTCCTCTCCCCCCCCCACACACACACTCCTCCCTCCCTCCCTCCCCCCCACACACAAGCACCTCCCCCCACCCATACAAACAATTTACAGTGAGCATTTCAAAACCTGAGTACAATGACAAACCCCAGAGTACACTATCGTAACCCCTTGAGTGCACTATCCTAACCTCTTGAGTACGATATTATAACTTCTTGAGTACAATACCTCAAGACTTAACCCCTTGAGTACGATAACTTAATGACACAAAACCATATAATTACAGAAAAAAATAGACTGGCAAAGATTTAACTGTATACGGTTTAAGTTAAGTGACTGGACAGGTAATACCCCCCCCCCCCCCCCCCCCCCGCCAGATGGATGGGTGACTGTCAGCTGTTGAGTTATGGTGGAATCTTGCAACTTTCAATTTCCCTAATGGTAGTTTCTACTTGAGCGGATTGAAGTGTGTGTGTGTGTGTGTGTGTGTGTGTGTGTAACTCACTCATTCTCTCTCTCTGTCAATTCATTTTAATTGTCTCATATTTTCATGTTTGTCTTTTGAATTTATTATTATTATTATTATTATTATTATTATTATTATTATTTTCGTTATTTATTTATTTTTATTTTTTTATTTTTTTTTAATATTCATGAAATTTTACATAATTTAGAAATTGTTAGTACACGCGTTATTGTATGTTATTTTATATAGTGTTATTACTGTTATTCAATGTTATTTTGTTATTCCTGTTATTCAATGTTATTTTGTTATTAATGTTATTTAATGTTATTTTATGTATTGTTATTAATGTTATTCAATGTTATTTTACGTAATATTAGTCTTGTTTAACATGAGTGAATTACATGTTTTTTAGTCATACACTATTAATATTTATTCATTATTCACGTAATTAGTATTGACGGGTTGGACATTGAAGCGACACCTGGAAAAATAGTTATTAATTTGTATGTTATTTTTTACTGTGTATGTTTAGTACAGGTGAGTGGTATTTATTGGTACCTGTCCGTCTCTCCGTTCAACCGTCCGTTTTTCTGTTCATCCGTCCGTTTTTCTGTATATCCGTCTGTTTTTTTTTTCATCTGTCTTTCCGTTTATCCGTCCGTTTTTTCTGTTTATATGTCTGTTTTTGTTCATCCGTCTTTCTCTGTTCGTCCGTCTATCCGTCCGTTCATCTGTCAGTTCGTTCATCTGTCTCTACGTGTCAGTCCGTCCATTCATCCATTATTGTTATTATTATTATTATTATTATTATTATTATTATTATCATCATTATTATTATTATTATTACTATCATTATTATTATCATCATCATCATCATCATCATCATCATCATTATTATTATTATTATTATTATTATTATTATTGTCACTACACGTAAATAATTCGTATAAAAGAACCAATTTATCTAACGAGGAGCATTGTTATGTGTAAATTAGTCGCCAGCTTTTAACACACACATAAATATTACCCTGAAACTGTGAACCGTGTCAAATGTGTTGAAGAGATTTGGTGTTGACAGTAATAAACCCAATTCAGGTGTTGAAATATGTTGGGTTTAATTTAGGGAAAAAATCTGATCTGGGTGGGTTTTGGGGGGGGGGGGGGTTTCTTCCCTGCCATGACGTCACTAGTTGTTTGAGTGACTTGTTGCTTAGCCTTTTAAAGATGGTGGTTTAACCCTTTAAGGATGATGGGTTAAAACCTTGAGGAGTATTATTTAACCTATGATGATGATTTAACCCTATGAGAACTATTATTTAACCCTTTGATGATGATTTAACCCTATGAGAACTATTATTTAACCCTTTGATGGTGATTTAACCCTATGAGAACTATTATTTAACCCTTTGATGATTGATTCAACCCTTTTATCCCTATATTTTAACCCTTTTAACCCTTGTGGACTCAAAGGGTTAACCTACATCTAAGGGAAAATGGTTTGTAGATATTGGAGGAAGTTTGTTGTTGTTTACGCGTAATTATTGCACGCACAGGTAAGCAGGTAATGATTGATGCTAATAGGTCGAGAGAGGCAGGTACGCATGCATTGCTATACGCTTATGAACGCACACAAACATTTACTTATATGCATTTACGTAGACAGAGGCACTACACACACACACACAGGCGTATATTACTACCTGTGTTGACATGACTGATGGATTCGTTTTGTAATGTGGGTGATGTAGGATGTTGCTGTATACAAAATTGGTCTAAAATACATACATACATACATACATACATACATACACGTGTCAAGGGGGTTGCTTCAGAGGAACAAACAAAGGTAGGTGTATGTTGAAGAGTGAGGGAGAAGATGGAGGGAGAGGAGAGAGATAGAGAGAAGGTGGTGGGGGGGGGGGGGGTGTTGGTCGCCTTGTCTGAAACTGTAGCCACGTAACCTGATGCTGCTCCCACGGCTGTCTGTGTTGAGGAGGTACACACACACACACACACACACACACACACACACACACACACACACACACACACACACACACAGAAAGCAGACACAGACACATACCGACAGACACAGAGGTAAAGAAAGAGTTGGGAAAAGGAGAGAGAGAGAGAGAGGATCCCTCTCTTGCGAGAAACATCCATCAGGAGTATCAGGAAGATAAGTTAGGCCAAGAAAATCAGGATGAGCTTAACTAATAACAAATAAACACAATAATGTAGGTTTGGGGGCAACACCGTATGAGGTGTGTGTGTGTGTGTGTGTGTGTGGTGTTTGCGTATGTGTGTGTGTGTGTGGCCGTCAGTAGGGTCAGGTTATGACAGAGGGGCGGCCACCCTGGTGTTTAGCCTGTTAATTGTGGGAAGGTCACAGCCTGCCGCCCGTAACACAACCTGGCCACCCTGTATTGGGCGGCGGGCGGCTCTTGATCTTTCCCCACCACCCCGTCCACCCTGCCCACCCTCCCTCAATGGTTGCTGCACTGTTTCAGGGTTACAAAAGTGAAGTTAAAGATATGCAACCTGGCACTCCGTCCTCTGTTCAATGTTCTCGGCAGTATCAAGTCGCTACCACACAATCAGATGCATTACTATTAGTTATGTAGATGACATTCTTATACAATACTGTAACTCATCATAATATGCAAACCATCCTGAACCATGTGTAGCCAGTCTGTGGGAACCTCGGTCTTATTATATCCACTGAGAAAGCTTAACTATTCAATAAATAAGGTGGTGACCGCAAAAGCTTAAGATAGGTAATAACACTTATCCACCTGTACCTCACCTGCCACACAACAGCTAACCCACCAATGTACTGACAGGTTAAAACCCTTTATATGTGGAGCGGGATACAACACACATTATGGCGCCATTATCAGACTAATCAAAACACTGTATATACCTTGGCGATATATATCATCAGGTGAACTTACCTGGGGGGGTTTTACTAATCATTATATTTGTGTTTCTTGTGATTAGTAAGGTAAGTGAAACGTGATTAATTACCTTAGTTTACACATCGGGACGTGTATACCTGGACCAAGACCCCCCCCCCTCCCCCCACTCTTTTTTAATGTCCCCTTCCCCTCTCCCCCCCTTCCCCCTCTCCTGTCTCTCAATTATGCCCCAGAGGTAATGAAGGACTGTGTTTCTGAACCTTGCTTTTGTTTCTCTCTCTTGAACTTAAATCGTGAGGGAGGGGGGGAAAGGGGAAAGGGGGAGAGGGGGAAGGCAAGAGGGGGAAAGGGAAGGGGGTTATGAAGAAAAGTGTAAATTGTGTAAATTGTTTATTTTTCCAAGGTGGTAATTTATCCTGAGGTGAAATGTTAAAAGTGCATTTAATAAACCAACTGTTATTATGGGTTTATTTAGCCGTCTTAAACCACTTAAGAGAGAGAAGAGGAAGTTAGCTATTTCGGGTAGTAAAACTGTCCAGGTGGGTAGGTGGATGGGTGGCTGACTGGGTGGGTGGGTAGGTGAGTGACTGAAAAAAGTGGTGTGGATTAAGGCGTAGATAAGCGGGTGGATGAGTGGGTGGTTGAGTGGATGAGTGGGTGTTTGGGTGGGCATCTGAGAAAGTGGGAAGGTGAACGCGTATATGGGCGGATGGGTGGGTGGGTGGCTGGGCGGCAAATGGGTGGATAGGTGGGTGGCTCTGAAGAAGATGGTCACGGTAGACTGCTTCTTTACCTAAACATTTTTACTTACGTCCTAACCTAACCCAACCTTTCACCCCTCTCCCTCACAAACTTATTCTCTCTCCCTCTCACCCCTCTCACTTTATCCATCTCACCTCTCACTCTATCCCTCTCACCCCTCTCACTTTATCCATCTCATCCCTCACTTACCTCTCACTCTCTCACTCTTCTCTCTCTCCCCTCTCACTCTATCCCTCTCACTCACCCCTCTCACTCTATCCCTCTCACTCACCCCTCTTACTAGCCCTCTCATCCCTCTCACCTCTCTCACTCTCACCCTCTCACTCTTCTCTCACCTCTCACTCTATTCCTCTCCCCTCTCACTATCCCTCTCACCCCTCTCACTCTTCCTACTCACCCCTCTCATTTTATCACTCTCACCCCTGTCCCTCTCTCACCCCTCTCACTAGCCCTCTCATCCCTCTCACCTCCCTCTCACCCTCTCACTCTTTTCTCTCACCTCTCACCCCTCTCACTCTATCCCTCTCACCCCTGTCCCTCTCTCTCACCCCTCTCATTTTATCCCTCTCACCCCTCTCCCTCCTCCACCAAGTAGCGATAATTCATAGTAAATGTTGTTGTAAATCTCTAGGGCCAGTTCTTGATGACACTGTTGCTGCTCTGTTGGTTTCTGTTGCTCCTGTTTCTGTTGTTGTTGGGGAAGGAGGGGAGGGAGTGGGTAGTGGAGGGTGGAAGAGGGGAGGGAGTGGGTAGTGGAGGGTGGGGAGGGAGTGGGTAGTGGAGGGTGGAAGAGGGGAGGGAGTGGGTAGTGGAGGGTGGGGAGGGGAGGGAGTGGGTAGTGGAGGGTGGGGAGGGAGTAGGTAGTGGAGGGTGGGGAGGGGAGGGAGTGGGTAGTGGAGGGTGGGGAGGGGAGGGAGTGGGTAGTGGAGGGTGGAAGAGGGGAGGGAGTGGGTAGTGGAGGGTGGGGAGGGGAGGGAGTGGGTAGTGGAGGGTGGGGAGGGAGTGGAGGGTGGGGAGGGAGTAGGTAGTGGAGGGTGGGGAGGGGAGGGAGTGGGTAGTGGAGGGTGGGGAGGGGAGGGAGTGGGTAGTGGAGGGTGGGGAGGGAGTGGGTAGTGGAGGGTGGGGAGGGAGTGGGTAGTGGAGGGTGGGGAGGGAGTGGGTAGTGGAGGGTGGAGGAGGGCACTTGTAGCGGCTGGGATTTTTAAGAAGTCCATCAAGAGTGAATATTATTATTATTGTTATTTTATCATCATCATCATCATCATCATCATCATCATCATTATTATTATTATTGTTATTATTATTGTTGTTGTTTGTTGTTGTTATAAGTATTCTTTTATTCTTATTTTTTTTAAGTGTTTCATTTTCAGTTAATTATTTAATGTATTTTATTAGTCTGTCTTGTTTGCTCCTCTTATGTGTCATATTTATTCAGGTATTTTTTTCTTCTCTTCTGTTTTCACTTTCCTTCCTCTCATATCTACTTTTCCTCCCTTTCACCTCCCTTCTTCTGACACCTCACCTCTTCCCTCTTCCTCCCCCTCACCTCTTCTTTCCCCCCTTCACTTCCCCTTTAAGAATCATCGTAAGTCATGAGTCAGCCAGTTAGATAAATTCTCCTAAGTTAAGGTATAAAAAAGTTAACCTATGAACCTCTTTAGAATTCATCTGTTAAGTGAGTCAATTAAATATTTTCTCTTATTACAAAGTTAAGGTGAAATTTTAACTTTATTTTTTTTTTTTATGAATTTGAGTCTTGATCTGTCGTGTATATATTTTTTTCCGTCTCTCTCTTGTGTTGGGTAAAGTGTAACAAGCTCAAGGGTGATTAATTAGTAAGTGGAGGGTCGTTATACCTGAAACAAGTCCCTCAACATTTAAAAAAAAAAACAAGTGATGAAAGTGGTTGTTAGTGGAGTGATTTGTGTGTGTGTGTGTGTGTACTGTATGTGTGTGTGTGTGTGTGTGTGGGTGTGTGTGTGTATGTGTGTGGGCTAGCTCTTGAGAATCGGAATAAGTTAGTTAGTCATGTATTTCTTTGCTTTTACTCTAACTTACTTCCCCTACGCTCTCTCTCTCTCTCTCTCTCTCTCTCTCTCTCTCTCTCTCTCTCTCTCTCTCTCTCTCTCTCTCTCTCAAGGGTTTTAATCAAGAGGGCAGAAAAAAGCGCGGGAGAGAGGTGTTAGTGTTCTGCTATAACAACACTAGGCAGCCAGCACATTTTTTCCCCGCGCTTTTTTTTATGTTTACATTTTGAGAATTTTTCCCGCGCTTTTTTTTTTCCTGTTGACTTTTTATTTTTAAATTTCCCGCGCTTTCCATCTTTTTTTTTTTATATTACGTAATTTTGCATCTCATTATAACACAGTTTTCTCGTCTATTGCCCCTCAAAAATGGAGAAAACTCAATGATTTTTTAAAATATTCTTCGTCATATTTGCAAAGAAGACGAGAGGAGAATATTTTACCAGTATTCCCCAGCGATTTATTTTTTAATTCACAACAAAACAGTAGATATTCTTAAGTATCCCCACCCCCCTCTCCCCCCACCCCCCTGCCCCCCTCCCCCCACCCCCCTTCCCCCTCCCCCCACCCCCCTACCCCCCTCCCCCCTCCCCCCTCCCCCCTTCCCCCCTCCCCCTCCCCCCTTCCCGATATTTTGATTGTAAGATTATAACCAATATTACCTGATCTCTTTATGGCATCGTGATAATATTTATGCTGGTATTACATTAATTTAAGGATTATATTAACTCTTGAGGGAGTATTATATTTAAAGGCGATATTATCAAACAGAGAAATAATGACAAAACCTCTACAGGTCGGCCATTTTGGATCAGTCGGCCATTTTTGGAACAGTCGGCCATTTTTGGATCAGTCGGCCATTTTTGGAACAGTCGGCCATTTTTGGATCAGTCGGCCATTTTTGGATCAGTCGGCCATTTTTGGAACAGTCGGCCATTTTGAATCAGAGAGCAAAATAAAAGTGACAGACATAATGGACGACATCATGTTTTTAATTATGTATTTATTTATCTATTATTATTATTATTATTATTATTATTATTATTATTATTATTATTATTTCTAAGTATGAAGAGAATCCATCCAAGTGGGTCTGTTATCTAGCTGCTGATGATGGACAGACAGACAGACAGACGGACAGACGGACGGACGGACGGACGGACGGACTCTAAACCACCAGCTCTCGTGGCTAAAATATACACAGAATATTTTTAAGGGTAAATTCAACGTGGCAGACTAGTGTGTGTGTGTGTGTGTGTGTGTGTGTGTGTGTGTGTGTGTGTGCTTGCTATATCCAGCCAGCACATCCACCTAGATACACGCATACATAACCTAACTACAGTATAACCACCTACCCCAACAACGTCCACATATTTAACTACGGGCAAATGATTTTACCCAACCACACACACACACACACACACACACACACACACACACACACACACCTAACTACGACCTGGTAGAGAAAATGAAAGAAAGAAGAGTGTTCATATATTCCTGACTTTGCCATTATGCATTATTCATTCCGTCTAGTTTTTTGGGTACGCTAATTAGAAATCCCAAAGGTAAAAAAAAAACTATGAAACTACGGGAAAGGGGGAGGTGGGGGGTTGGTTGGGGGGGGTGGGGAGGTGGGGGTGGGGGGTGAGGTGTGAGGTAAGGGGGAGGTGGGAGGGGGTGGGGGGTTGGTGGGGGTGAGGTGGGGGGTGAGGATGTGGTTGGGGGTGTGCAAAGGGATGAGAATTAGGTAGGGGTGAAGGGTGTGGAAGGGGGTGGGTAGAGTGAAAAGGGGATGAAGGGTAGGGGAGGTGTTGGGTGATAGGGAGGGAGATGGAATGAAGGGGGTAAAAGGGGAATGGGAGGAGGAGGAGGTGTGGGTGAGAGGTGGATGGAGGGAGGTGGGTTGAGGAGGGGGAAGAGAGGGAGTTGGAGGTTGAAGAGGGAAGTGAAGGAGAGGGGTAGTTTGAGGAGCTGTGAGGAAGGAAGGGAAGGAGTGGAGGAGGAAGAGGAAGATCCACCCATCCTGTTAAGTCCATCTATCCTGTTAAGTCCATCTATCCTGTTAAGTCCATCTATCCTGTTAAGTCCATCTATCCTGTTAAGTCCAGCCATCCTATTAAGTCCATCTATCCTGTTAAGTCCAGCCATCCTATTAAGTCCATCTATCCTGTTAAGTCCATCTATCCTGTTATGTCCATCCATCCTGTTAAGTCCAGCCATCCTATTAAGTCCATCTATCCTGTTAAGTCCATCTATCCTGTTAAGTCCATCTATCCTGTTAAGTCCATCTATCCTGTTAAGTCCATCCATCCTGTTAAAGTCTCGATCACTCTAACGGGAAGACTTACTGGGCTATGATTTCTTATTTTTTATTATTATTATTTTTTACGAAGATTAGCCGTTGTTGTTGTTGTTGTTGTTGTTTACAGGAACGGACCAATGGACGTAGCAGTAATATATCTCCGGTGTTACTTTAGGTCAGATAATATCATTGATGGTTTGTTATAGCTTAATACTCTTGGTTGTTAATGAAGGTAATATTGATATAAAGTCGAGTCTTAATTTACTTAGGGTAATTAATGGAAGAGTAATTAATGAGGATATAATAGGAGTTATGTTATTTAATTACTGTATGGGAATATTGAATCAATTATTACCAGTAAATTATAGCAAATTACTTATTGTTATTAAAAAAAAGGTAATATTACCCCTACCTGGCTTTACCTCTCGTTAATTACCTTCCGTTTGTCTGTTTGTAATTCTCTTAAGCAGGTTCGTATCTCTTTTCTCCTCGGTAAAGAGAATTGGAATCTTAATACAGGGTCGTGTTGGTAAATTAAGACTAGATCAAACGACTCCATGTCTCTGTACGTAAGATTCTGAAAGAGTGTGTGAGGCATTTTGGGAAATTGTCAATGTATCACTGGTATTCTCTAAGATGTGTTTCAGTGGATATCGTTCACGTCATTAATTTTCGTGGGGCTTTTTTTTCTTGAGTAGAGTTATTTTTTTTTTCTAGTCATTTACAGAAATTCTTGTACTTGTCGGTATTGTAAAGTGTGTGTGGGGGGGGGGGGGGTGGCGGGCGTGGGGAGGTGTGGTGATGGGCGTGGGGAGGCGTGGGTGGAGGTGTGGTGATAGTGATGACGGTAGGCGTGGAGAGGCGTGGGAAGGAGGCGTGCGGTGATAGTCAAATAAGGCGGTGTTGTCACTTCATTTGGGCAACAGCTTCCCCCCTCCCCCCCGTTCCCCCCACTCCCCACCCCTCCCCCCACCCCATTTTTCACAGCCTCTTGTTATTGAACTTAACCGGAATTAATTTTTTTTTTTTCTAGGCGGGAGGAAGTAGTGGGGGAGGGTGGTGGGGGGGGGGGGTGGGGGGTGGGGGGTGGAGGGGGGGTATCTAAAGTAATCTTATATCCCATAAAGTAACTTATATCAGTAATGAGTAAGACAAGTAATAGGTTTTTTTTTCCCCCTCATCACGTGTCTGTCTTCCTCTGTGTTGAAATCTTGCCTGAAAATAATATTATAGTCGACAAAGTAAAAGTATTTGTGTTCTGAGTCAAGTTGGAACAAAATTAATGTGTACTTTTTTCTCACTCTGTTAAGTAATGTTGTTGTTGCTGTTGTTGTTGTGTTGTTGTTGTTGTTGTTGTTGTTGTTGTTGTTGTTGTTGTTGTTGTCAGACCCCCCCCCCCCATCCCCCTGTGACCAACCTTGCAACGAGGAAAAAATAATAATATAAATAATACCAATTCCTTGATATATTTTTTTGGGGGGGTTATATTTCACCCTAAGAGTCTTGGAGGGGGGGGGGAGGGGAGGGGGGTCTTACAGGGTCCCCAGGGTCAAGAGAGTGTGTGTGTGGGGGGGAGAGGGGGGTCTTACAGGGTCCCTAGGGTCAAGAGAGTGTGTGTGTGGGGGGGAGAGGGGGGTCTTACAGGGTCCCTAGGGTCAAGAGAGTGTGTGTGTGGGGGGGAGGGAGGGGTGTTACAAGGTCCCAGTGGTCGAGGTAGTTGGAGGAGATTGGATCCCTCAATTAGGCAAATGAGCTGAGGTGTGAGGAGCATTAGGCTATTGTTTCACCTCTCTTGTGGGCAGGCGGAAGATGAAGACTCTCTCTCTCTCTCTCTCTCTCTCTCTCTCTCTCTCTCTCTCTCTCTCTCTCTCTCTCTCTCTCATAACCGCCAGATACCATCAAATTAAAGTCGTTGTCCCCGATAATCGCTCTTCAATGTCGGACTCCACGTGGATGCGGGCAGAGTCAGCTGGGCGAAGCAGACACTAAGTTCCCCAAATAACAATTATTAGTTGTTAATTATATTTGTTTTTCTCTCGTGGGGATGTTACCAGTACTGAAAAATCCAATTACTTATTATTTTTTAATTGGTTTCTGATTAATTATTTCTTTAATTGGTTTTTCCTAAGTTATTTCTATGTTAGGTTAGGTTAGGTTAGGTTAGGTTAGGTTAGGTTAGCTTTCAAAACTTTTCATATACAAGTACATGTATTTTTACGACCTACGTTATTGTTTATTACCAGTCAGAAGTTTCTCTAAAGGTAAAATAAAAAGTATACTGTAGTTATGGCTAATTGGCAATTATTCCTATTTAGCGTAACATATATATTATTTTTTTAGCTTATTTCAACCAGTTCTTATAAGGAAAATTTATCGTACGATCCTTTTGTGATTTTTTATCCAAAGTACGATTTTTTTTCTTTCATTTTTCCACCAGGAATGTGAGTGACCTTAACCTTTAAATTTTTGTAAACATTGACCTAACCTAACCTAACCTAACCTGACCTGACCTGACCTAACCTGACCTAACCTAACCTAACCTAACCTAACCTAACCTGACCTAACCTAACCTAACCTAACCTAACCTAACCTAACCTGACCTGACCTGACCTGACCTAACCTAACCTAACCTAACCTAACATGACCTGACCTGACCTGACCTGGCTGATGCGGTGTCTAGTGTCCCTCCTGGGTGATGGTTATGTGAGGACAGAAATGATCCTGAAAATGATAACACGTCGACTAGGAGGAACTTGTTGTCTCATTACTAATTCCAGTGACCGACGCTGATTCCAGGGTGAGGGATGTAAACATTTGTCTATTCTACTCTTGTTTGTTTGTTTGTAATAGATCTAAGTTACTGTGTGAGTGTTTACATCAGGTCTACGTGTGTGTTGGATAAATGGGCGTGTGGGCATGTTGGTAGAGGAGGTGTTTTTCAAGAGCTAAAACTATTTTCATGAGTTTCCCCTCCCCCACCACCTCTAGCTCTCGTTTTCTTTGTTATATTTATTTTCTAAGCGACCACCTAGAGGCTTTTTTTAGAGAGAGAGAGAGAGAGAGAGAGAGAGAGAGAGAGAGAGAGAGAGAGAGAGACGCAGTGTTAAAGATCAAGGTCACTCTGCACAGGTAAAGGCGTTAGCTACCTGGCCTGAGTTGGCACCTGACTGAGTGAAGTTTTAATTGTTGTTGTTGTTGTTGTAAAGTAGGGGAGGGGGAGTGGTAGGGGGAGGGGGAGTGGGGAGGGGTAGGGGGAGGGGGAGTTGTGGGGAGTGGGGAGTTGGGGGGAGTGGGGAGATATTAGTTTTTCATCCCATCGTTTTGTTTGTTTATTTGTCCCACTCACTCACTCACTCACTCACTCACTCGCCCAGCCTGAGACACTACTTAGGTATTCAGTAGGGCGAGTTACTGGGAGGAGCCGTGGCAGTGTTAGCGTCTGCAACACGATGAATATTTAATGAACTTAGGAATTCTGGTCCCCAAGGAAACTTTCGATTCAGATGTTGCAAAGTGAGCAGGTGGATCTTGCAGAGTGAGTGAGGGATGTTGCAAAGTGAGCAGGTTAGATCTTGCAGAGTGAGTGAGGGATGTTGCAAAGATAGGAGGAAGATCTCACTGAGTATAACCACCCCTGCCGTCACATGTCCCTTACAAGAACGTGAGAGAACTCTATTTTGGGTGTGAAGATCCAATTTGTAGGTGGAGGCGGGGTGGGCGGGGTGGGTGGGTTGCTTGGTGTGGGAGGTGTGGGTTGGAGGCATGTGTGGGGTGGACGTGGGCAGGGGGCGTGGGTACGAGCTCGTGCATTAAGTCTTTATCATTCAACCAGTCTCCTCTGTAGTGGCTGTGTCTGTCTGTCTGTCTGTCTGTTTGTCTGTCTATCTGTCGGTCTGGCTGTCTGTCTGTTTGGCTCTATAGTAAATTGTGTCTGTATCTGTCTATTTGTTTGGCTCTATAGTAACTTGTGTCTGTCTCTCTGTCTGTGTCTGCCTCTATGATAACACACACACACACACACACACACACACACATACATCTCTCAAACTTAAACTGCGTCCCTCCTTTTCTTTCCATTCTCTCCCCTCCCCTCCCCTCCCCTCCCCTCCCCTCCCCTCAGCCCCCCAAAAATAACACTCAATTAAAATGCATTCAAAAACTATCCCTCAGTCTTTCTGTTCCTTCCCTTCCTTCTTTACTCTCTCTCTCTCTCTCTCTATTTTATCTTCTTCCCCTGTTTCTTCTGTGTTATCTTACCTTGTCCCTCCCCTCTTCCCCTCCTTTCTTCTCTCCACCTCTTCTCCCTTTCCAAAACTCTAATTTTTCTCCTCTTCTCCCCCATATCCCCTTCACTTCCCCTTTCCCTCTTATCCCTTCCTATCTCTCTCTCTCGTCTCCCTTCTCTTCTCCTCCTTCTATCCCCTCTTCTCCCCCATACCTTCACCCTCCCCTCTTCTCCCCCTCCCCTCTTCTCCCCCTCCCCTCTTCTCCCCCTCCCCTTTCCCCTTACCCTTGGACACCGAGTTAGGGGAGAGGGACCACAACACACTCTTCTCTCTCCTCTTCAGAAATCAGAAAATATGTAGATTCCTGGTAAAGTTCTGGACGAGGACAAGGTCGGGAGTCGGTCGGGATAAAGTCGGAAGTCGGTCGGGTTTTCCTCTAAGGGAAGAACGGAAGATGAGGAGGAGGAGGAAGAAGAAGAAGAAAGAGGAGAAGGGGGAAGTCAACAAAGAATATTAGTTGCTCCACACACTCTTTTGGGGAAGGAAGAGAGAGAGAGGAAGATAAGAATGGAAGGAAAGAAGGAAGATGAGGAGAGAGAGAGAGGGGGGCGGGGGAAGAGAAGGAGGGAGATGAAGATAGATGAAGGAAGAGGAGGACGAGAAAGGTGATAAAGAGGAGGAAGAGGAAGGTGATAAGACAGGAATAAATAAGAACTCAAGTAGACCCCAGGAGGCAGTGAGATGCCCGACTAAGAGAGGAAGTCGTGTTGGTGAGAGGCTGGGGGGGGGGGTGTTGGTGAGAGGCTAGGGGGGGTGAGAGGCTGGGGGGGGGCGGACGAAAGGGGGAAGAGACGGAGGAGAGAATGTGAGAGCCTAGTGAGTGGGGCGGATACTGTGATAGGAAAGAAGAAGGGAAGAAGACTTTCTCGCCCTCTCTCCCTCTCTATCTACACTCCCTTCCCTCTCTACTTACACTACCTTCCCTCCCTCCCTCCCTCCCTCCCTCCCTCCTCCAAACACTCACACACACACACTGGATCTCTTCGTGTCAAGAATCTCGTAGATAACTAATAAAGATTTGGTTCCCATGCAAATGAACCCCCCCAGCGGCCACCCTCCCACGGGGCTACACCAGCTTGGGTACGCGTTCTCTAGGGGCGTTCTTTCTTATTCACTCTCCGGGGTGATTAGGTAACGTTCTCTCTGCGTTCTCTAGGGGCGTTCTTTCTCTTTCACTCTCCGGGGTGATTAGGTAACGTTCTCTCTGCGTTCTCTAGGGGCGTTCTTTCTCTTTCTCTCTCCGGGGTGATTAGGTAACGTTCTCTCTGTCTCCCTCCAGTCTACATCAACACCTACATTAAGAGTACTCGTTCCTACCTTAACCTACCCTGACCTGCCCTAACATGATTTGACCTTCCATAACCTACCCTGACCTGCCCTAACCTGATTTGACCTTCCATAACCTACCCTGACCTGCCCTAACCTGATCCGACCTTTGCTAACTTGTCCTAATCTGATTTGACCTTCCATAACCTACCCTGACCTGCCCTAACATGAGTTGACCTTCCATAACCTACCCTGACCTGCCCTAACCTGATTTGGCCTTCCATAACCTACCCTGACGTCCCCTAACCTAAGCTGACCTATTGACCTGTCCTAACCTCAGCTGACTTTCCATAACCTACCCTTAACCTGCCCTAACATAATCTGAATTTTCCCTAACCTGCCCTGACCTGCCCTAACCTGCACGGCGGAAGGAAACAGAACCATAATGAGAACTGTACACCAGGAAGGTTTCAGGTGTTGACTCGAGCATTGATGTCGACTATTGTGTGTTTACCTGTGTGATAAATTGGATAGTCCATTTATTGTGCAGGTGGGGAGGTGAGTAGATAATGGTAGGTTACATTGGATCATATTATCTTATCTTAGGTTAGTTTTATGTTATGTTTACGTTAGGTTAGGTTAGGGTTAGCGTTATGTTAGGTTAGGTTAGCGTTATGTTATGTTAGGTTAGGTTAGTGTTATGTTATGTTAGGTTAGGTTAGCGTTATGTTAGGTTAGGGTTATGTTATGTTAGGTTAGGTTAGCGTTATGTTAGGTTAGGTTAGGTTAGCGTTATGTTATGTTAGGTTAGGGTTAGCGTTATGTTAGGTTAGGTTAGCGTTATGTTATGTTAGGTTAGGTTAGGTTAGCGTTATGTTAGGTTAGGGTTAGCGTTATGTTAGGTTAGGTTAGCGTTATGTTAGGTTAGGTTAGGGTTAGCGTTATGTTATGTTAGGTTAGGTTAGCGTTATGTTATGTTAGGTTAGGTTAGATTAGCGTTATGTCATGTTAGGTTAGCGTTATGTTATGTTAGGTTAGGTTAGCGTTACGTTATGTTAGGTTAGGTTAGCGTTATGTTATGTTAGGTTAGGTTAGGTTAGGTTAGGTTAGGTTAGGTTAGGTTATGTTATGTTAGGTTAGGTTCGGGTTATGTTATGTTATGTTAGGTTAGGTTAGCGTTATGTTATGTTAGGTTAGGTTAGTGTTATGTTATGTTAGGTTAGGTTAGCGTTATGTTAGGTTAGGGTTATGTTATGTTAGGTTAGGTTAGCGTTATGTTAGGTTAGGTTAGGTTAGCGTTATGTTATGTTAGGTTAGGGTTAGCGTTATGTTAGGTTAGGTTAGCGTTATGTTATGTTAGGTTAGGTTAGGTTAGCGTTATGTTAGGTTAGGGTTAGCGTTATGTTATGTTAGGTTAGGTTAGCGTTATGTTAGGTTAGGTTAGGGTTAGCGTTATGTTGTGTTAGGTTAGGTTAGCGTTATGTTAGGTTAGGTTAGATTAGCGTTATGTCATGTTAGGTTAGCGTTATGTTATGTTAGGTTAGGTTAGCGTTACGTTATGTTAGGTTAGGTTAGCGTTATGTTATGTTAGGTTAGGTTAGCGTTATGTTATGTTAGGTTAGGTTAGGGTTATGTTATGTTAGGTTAGGTTAGCGTTATGTTATGTTAGGTTAGGTTAGCGTTATGTTAGGTTAGGTTAGGGTTAGCGTTATGTTATGTTAGGTTAGGTTAGCGTTATGTTATGTTAGGTTAGGTTAGATTAGCGTTATGTCATGTTAGGTTAGCGTTATGTTATGTTAGGTTAGGTTAGCGTTACGTTATGTTAGGTTAGGTTAGCGTTATGTTATGTTAGGTTAGGTTAGCGTTATGTTATGTTAGGTTAGGTTAGGGTTATGTTATGTTAGGTTAGGTTAGCGTTAGGGTGATTGATCTCCAGGTGAAGTAAGTGAAGGGGGGTAATCTTCAGGTGATGCTAATTTTCCCATGTTAACTGATATCCTACTGCTCACACCTGGGGAAGGTAGGTGAGGCTATTAGTGACCTCTGTCGAGCTATCTATCCTTCTATCTCCTTCCTTCCTTCCTTCCTTCATTCCTTGTAATATCTCCTCCCTTCCTTTTCCTCTCCCCCCACTCCCTCTCCCCCTCCCTTCCTCCCTCCTTTACCCACGCTTAGCGGTCAACCACATACAAAGGCAAGTAAAAACCTTCATTGTTGGGGGAGTTAAGGGAAGCCTAGGGTAGGTTAGGGTAGAGTTACCTTACAGTGGCAGTGTTGTGGTGGGGAGGGGGAGGGGGAAGATAAAAGAGGCGAGGAGAGGGAGGGAGATAAAGAGAGGAAGAGGGCAGAGAATGAGAGGAAGGCAATGGGAGTAGATGGAAAGAGACAGAGGATGGGAGAGGAAAAGATAGTGGTGGTGGGAGAGGGAAGAAGAGAGAATGGTGGGAGAGGCAGGGAGAGAGAATGGTGGGAGAGGCAGGGAGAGAGAATGGTGGGAGAGGGAAGAAGAGAGAATGGTGGGAGAGGCAGGGAGAGAGAATGGTGGGAGAGGCAGGGAGAGAGAATGGTGGGAGAGGGAAGAAGAGAGAATGGTGGGAGAGGCAGGGAGAGAGAATGGTGGGAGAGGCAGGGAGAGAGAATGGTGGGAGAGACAGGGAGAGAGAATGGAGAGACATGAGAATAAAAAAAAGAATCTGCCAATAAAGAAAGAGAAACAAATGCAAAGAGACGTGAAGAAGAAATGGGATAAGGATTGAAGGCAAGAAGATGAAGGAGAGAAGGAAGGAAGGAGGATTAATTTCTTATACCCGGTAGTGTTAATTATTATTATTATTACTACTGTTAATTTTACTATCAAATTATTATATTAGTTATAGGAATTATTTTATTATTATTTATAAATGTTCCCATACTGTGAGACGTGTGGGCGCTAATTCGTCTAAACGGGTCAGTTATCAGATGGCGGGCTGGACAATACTGCCTCTCAGACGGCCCAGAAGCTCATTGGATTTTCAAGTATCTTTTGTCCAGCGATTATAATCTGAGCGTGTTTGAATGCGTGCGTTCTGACCCTCAATCCTACATTTAGTATAATTTATATATAATTCACACTGTAATATTAACACTCGGGTGATAATAATCTCAAAATTAAACCCCACTAATGAAAGAGTTAAATATTGTGAATAATTATAGGTGATTTTATTGTTTGTACTCTTGTTAAATAGTTTATTCTTGTTATCCCGAGCGTTTATTCGGACACGGAACACCTGATCGGTAGTTGATAGTCATCTGTTTGTTTACCTCTGACCGGCGATCGTCTTTTGTCCTCTTAGAGTCTTTGTCCGCCCTCAACCAGACCGCTCGACGTCTTGATCTTGGAGGACGATTACCCGGATTTTTCCCCCCGATTTTCTTTTTAATTTTACCCCGATTTTTCTTTTCATTTTTACCCGGATTTTTATTGTAACTTTTTTTTTTTTTCCAGTTTTGTTTTTTCTTTTATTCGTCTTTTATTTTGATATCTGTTTACTCTGCCCTTCTTGCATGTTATTATGTCATTTATAGTTGTTACCATCGTCTATAGTCTTCTAGGTAGGCGGGTCTTGTAGTGTTTAGGTCAGGTTATGATCTGTGTATGGTATTATTGACGGTACCAAGATGGCACCTCGGACCCGGAAAAAATAACTCAGGGTTTATAAAATGTTTGGTATTTTTTTTCCTTGAATCTCTCTCTCTCTCTCTCTCTCTCTCTCTCTCTCTCTCTCTCTCTCTCTCTCTCTCTCTCTCTCTGTGGAAGGTTTCATTGAACTACTGGTAACACGTAACAGCAGGTGGTAAGGATGTTATCTGGTGATCCGGTGGCTTAAACAGTCTCCCAGTTCGTGTTGGTGTTTGAACCACTGTACCAGATGATCCGCTAAGCTGGTTTAATCCGGCTCACAAGACCTCCAACTTAAACCTGTCTTTATTTCATTGGGTTTTTGTTTTTTTTTGTGTGTTCATCGTGAATTATCGACACACGGATCATAGTGAGTATTTTAGACCATTAAAAACGATGTCCCGTAAGTCTCTCGTAGATGACCTGTGTATGGGTTGGGTTGGGTTAGGTTAGGTTAGGTTAGGTTATCGCCCCACGTGACGTAAATTTAATGGAATTGTAGGATTATTTTTCGTAATGGGAGTTTATTACCCTACACGTTACTGCAAGGTTAGGTTTTTGGTTCTGAATGTCTGTCTGTCTGTCTCTGTTTATTTGTCTGTCTGTCTGTCTGTCTGTCTGTCTCTCTGTCTGTCTGCCTGTCTGCCCTGCCTTGGTAACGGTGGGTGGATGAGGGATGGTGGGGAGAAGGGAGGTTGGTGGATGTGGGGAGAATAGAGGATGGGTGGTGGGGGGGGGGGGGTGAGGAGATGGGGACAGGTCAGGCGGGCACTGTGACCTTTGACCCCGAACTAATCCCTGGGTCACGCACCACCGCCAGCCACACACCCAACACACTT
>CAUDMG010000892.1:187500-190000 GCA_958450375.1 Homarus gammarus | reverse complement strand
TGTGGTTTACTGTAGAGATGACCCTGTGGCACACTTAACACGGGTCCTGATGACACGATGGGGGGGGGGGGGGAATATTGAGTGTCGATTCCGTGTCTTAGATCATGTCGGGTCACACACACACACACACACACACACACACACACACACACACCCTGACTGTGGTGAGGTCCAGCGTTGAGAGGAAGAACTTAGAATCTGAACCCTGATTCTTGTAAAGGCTCGAAATTTTACATTTTTCCCTTAACTTGAGATACGATAAACACGGCCGTACGAAATTTTGAAATCATCATCATCATCATCATCATCATCATCATCATCATCATCATCATCATCACCACCACCATCACTATCAATATCATCACCCTATCTTAGCTTACGGCACTACGGCAGTCCATCCAAGTCGGTGACGACGTTGCTCCAGATGATTGATGAGTTGTGTGTTATTCCTCTGATGCCACCGTAGATGACTATGGAGTCCAACCCTGGAGGCACAGATCTTGTTACATAGGTGACGGGGATGTTGTTCACTGAGAGGCATTATGCCTTGAGCCCTCTGATGTCGCTGGGCTCGTTTAGTAGCTCTCTTTTGGTTCAGTGAGGTCTCAAGTGTTTCCGCTCCTCTATGGCATGTTGAGCGCCATAAGGAAGGGTCTGAGTCTAGTTGCTCCAGTGAATTTGGTTGTATATTACAGCACTTGAGAAGAGTTTTAGAGTGGTCCTTATATCTCTTTCTCTGTCCTCCTGCCGAGCTGTTTCCATGTGAGAGCTTGCTATATAATATTTGTCTTGGAAGCCGGTGGTCTGGCATCCTGATAACATGTCCAAGCCAGCTCAAGTGTCTCTTGGCTAGCATGGTTCAATGCTGGTCGTGTTTGAGCGACGATATAGTTCTGCACGAGTCACTCTATCTTCCCAGGATATTCCAAAGATACGCTTAAGGCATCAAGTGTGGAAGTTTACCACACCACCATCACCACCACCACAACCACCACCACCACCACAGTCACCACCACAGTCACCACCATCACCACCACCACAGTCACCACCACCACCATCACCACCATCACCACCACCACCACCACCACCATCACCACCACCATCACCACCACCACCACCACCACCACCACCACCACCACAGTCACCACCATCACCACCACCACCACAGTCACCACCACAACCACCACCACCACCACAGTCACCACCATCACCACCATCACCACCACCACCACAGTCACCACCATCATCACCACCATCATCACCATCACCACCACCACCCACCACCACCACAGTCACCACCATCACCACCACCATCACCACCACCATCACCACCACCACCACCACCACCACCACCACCACCACCACCAGGAAGGCATCATGTTTTGGAACTCGACGCTGAGAGCAACAGAAGCCTTAACCTATATACCTCAGTGGCTTGTCTTCTCACGTAGATTAGTGGAGGAGGAAGAAGAGAGGAGGGGGAGGAAGAAGAGAGGAGGGGGGGAAGAGAGGTTGAGGAAGAAGAGAAAGGGAGGGCGTGAAGAATAAGTGAGAAGAAAGGAAGGAAGTATTAAAGAAAGTAAAAGAAAATGAGTTAATGAGGAAGAACGTGTAAGGTTCGGAAGACAAAGGAGGAGGAAGAAGGAATCAGCAGCAGTAGTAGTAGTAGTAGTAGTAGTAGTAGTAGTAGTAGAGGATGAATGTGAAGGTGGTATGTTTGTTTACACTGGGTAAGGTGAGGTAGATGCAAGAAACGACACGTGTCTCCTTCACCTGAACAAAGACAGGTTAGGGGGAGGGGTTAGAGGGGGGGGGGGGGGAGGTTGTGGTATGAAGAGAGGGAGGGATAGTGTTTGAGAGAAGGGGGAAGAGATGGCGTGGGAGAGAGAGGCAACTTTTTTTTACTTGGACCCGCCCCCTTTGGTCATCTAACTCCGCCCCCTTTGGTCATCTGACACCGCCCCCTTTGGTCATCTAGCCCCGCCCCCTTTGGTCATCTGACACCGCCCCCTTTGGTCATCCCAGAATACAGGAGCGTTATTATAAGATCGTTTTTCTGATCCAAATTTACGGGAAGAAACGTAATAAATTTGGCGTAAATGTATAAAATTCAATATTGATTATGAAATATACGCAATATATATTATGAAAACGAACAAATTTGTGAGGATTTTTTTCTGATGATGATGATGATGACGAAAACACAAAGGAAGGACAGAGAAGAGAAGGTGGGAAGAAGGATGAGAGAGAGAGAAAGAAAGATAGAGAGAGAGAGAGGAAAAACTATCATAAGTAAAAATACACAAAAAGATAATTCTCATAAAATTCCGTAAAAAAAAAAATCCCCAAAACTCACATAAAAACTCATAAAAAAATTAAATAAATAAATAAATAAAAACCCAAAGTCACATTAAAACGCGCTTGAAGACGTCTTAAAACATGATAAAAGTCGCAAGAAAAAAAGTGATAAAAAACTCATGTGAAAAATGCCCGGTGGAGT